>BHFT01030826.1:0-33957 GCA_004320025.1 Laticauda laticaudata
CCTCCAGCTCCTGGCAAGCAAAGTCGATGGGGAAAGCGAGATTCACTTAACAACTGTGTACCACTAACGTAATACAATGCAACGATTCACTTAACACAACTGCGACAGGAAAAGTCGCACAATGGGGGCAAACTCACTTAACCAGCGTTTGCTTCACATACATAAGGAAGCGCTGGGCTCCCTTGGGGGTCATAACTCGAGGACTACCTGTAGTCTGAACCTTTGCCAAACACAAAGCGGAAGAGAAAAAGCCACCTGTTATGTCTGATTCCCCCGAGAATTATGATGGGTGCACATGCGCAGACCTATCTCGGATACCCCTTGATTGCAAACACTTTGTGTTGTTTTTCAAAACTGGCACTACGGCCTTCAGATCTGACTCATTTCGTGACCAGGCGGGCAGTAAACAAATTAAATATATACGGTTAAATAAATAGCCAACCCATCCATGAGGCCAAAGGCAATGAACCTGACGATGCTCTCTCTCTCTCTCTCTCTCCCCCTCCCTCTCCCTCCCTCCTTCTCTCTCTCCCTCCCTCTCCTTCCCTCTCCCTCCCTCCTTCTCTCTCTCTCCCCCCCCCTCTCTCCCTCCCTCTCCTTCTCTCTCTCTCTCTCTCTNCTCTCTCTCTCTCTCTCTCTCTCTCTCTTTAGCTGCTGCTGCCCTCTAGTGGCCAGCAAGTCAAAGGGCTTCCCAGTCTGGCCTGCAAAGTGGCATTTCCCCCACAGGTTTGACTTAGGATGATGCTCCTTAGGATTATTGCTTCTCCCCTTGATTGGTTCCCATCCTGAATCACAAGTTTGACTTAGGATGGAAACTAACCAAGAAGAGAAGCAACCTGGAATTAAGGAGAAACTTCCTAACAGGGAGGACCATTAACCAGGAGAACAAAAACTGCCTTCGGACATTGTGGTGGATGCTTCACTGGAGAAGAGACTGGACAGCCACTGGTTTGAAATGGTATAGGGTTTCCTACTCAGGCATGGGGTTGGACTAGAAGACCTCCAAGGTCCCTTCCAGCTTTCTGAAATGGTCAAGAGTCTCCTGCTCATGCAGGGAGTTGGACTAGAGGACCTCCAAGGTCCCTTCCAGCTCTATTCTGATCGAGAGCTTAGAGTTTCAAGGAGAAGCAACTGCTTCATCACATATTCCAACTACGTTCACGTCTCATCGGGGGGGGGGGAAGGAGTGGAGGTAGACGTACAGAAAGTGTGTGTTTGTGTGTGTGTTACCTTCTTCTCCATGCAGAGCTCAGCAATCAGCTGGGCAAGAAGGTTGTCCAGGGCCCCTTTGTCTTTTTCTTCATCGCCATCCAGGTCTGTGGTCAGCATCAGGATCACCTGGGGACAAAGGCGCATTGAGGGACAAAGCCAGAGACAACGGCCAGGGAGGTGTGGAATCCCCCAGGCTTGGTGGACAGAAGTCTCTCCCACCTGCTCAGCCTTCCAAATAACACTAAAAAGCGTTAAAATAATATATTCTAGTGTTCAGCCCCCAAAGCAGGTCGGCGAGAGGTGCTATACCGAGGGACCTTCCATATTCTCAACCTGTGAATTGAGCCTCAGTGGTGCAGTGGGGAGAGTGCAGTACTGCAGGCTACTTCTGCTGCCTGCCGGCTGCCTGCAAGTAGCAATTCAAATCCCCAATTCAAAAGCTTGAGAGTCAAATCTCAAGGTTGGCTCAGCCTTCAGTCCTTCCAAGGTGGGTAAAATGGGGACCCAGATTGTTGGGGACAATAGGCTGACTCTGTAAACCACTTGAAGAGGGCTGTAAAAGCATTGTGAAGTGGTATATAAGTCTAAGTGCTATTGCTATTTTTCTTCCTTCCTTCCTTCCTTCCTTCCTTCCTTCCTTCCTTCCTTCCTTCCCAATGGTTAGAATGCAGTATTGCAGGCTAAATCTGCCTGCTGCCAGCAGTTCGATCCTGACAGGCTCAAGGTTGACTCAGCCTTCCATCCTTCCAAGGTCGCTAAAATGAGGACCCTGATTGTTGGGGGACAATAGGCTGACTCTGTCAACTGGTTAGAGAGGGCTGTCAAGCACTGCGAAGTGGTCTATAAGTCTAAGTGCTATTGCTATTGCTGTGCTTAGGATACTGGACACCATTAGGGGAGACCTGGCCTTTGAGTACCAGAGAACCACGGTAGGGGGAAAATACCTGGCAACACCACGTCATACACATTACAAGGATGGCAGGGAGAAGATTCACTCAGACCCACCTGCATGTAGGGTATGGCCCGGACTCCGCCGACGTTCCTCAGCTGGGGAAGGGTCTGCAGCAGCCGTTCCAGCAGCATCAGCCTGACCATGTGCAACCTGGAAAAGAGAGAGAGAGATAGATATGAGAGAGAAACATGAGAGAGGGGGTGGGACAGAGAAGAGAGAGAGAGAATGAGAGGGAAAGAGAAGGGGAGAGAGAGGAAAGAGAGAGAGGGCAGAGAAGAAAGAGATGAGAGAGAGCAAAGGAGAGAAAGAAAGAGAAGGAGAGAGAGGGGGGAAAGAGAGGGGAAGAAAAGAGAGAGAGAGAAGAGAGATAAGTGAGAGAGGGAAAGGGAGAGAGGAGAGAGAGATGGAGGAGGAAGGCTTGTGAGGGTTGGCTTTAAAACCACACTCTGGCAACTGATCAGCATGAATTGTGCTCCCATTTTTAGCCCTAAGCAACATCCATGGTGCACCCTGAGGAAGAGGAAGGGAGAGGTCCAACCACCCCAACAGTTAACTGTCCCCCACTGCTCATTCTCCCCCCCAATGGCCTCCGACAGAACAGCCAGGAGTCACATGACACAGGTCCTTTCCCAGGCCCAAATTCCTGAGCCAGCTTTTTCCCTCCTCCTCCCCCCCTTCCCCACCTCCCCCACTGCAGTTTGGACTCACAGGTTGGGGATGCCCTGCAAAGGTGGCCCTGCAGCCCCCCACCCCACCTCCCAGCAGGGAAAAAAAAAGAGCTCTCTTGCCTGTTGCTGGCGTGGACGTCCCCTTCAGCCTCGCCCTCTCCTTCCGAGCCTTCACCCTCCGGCTGCCCTGTGGCGGTGCTGATGGCCCCTGTGCTGGAGCTGATGCTCCCAGGCCCCGCCGGATGGCCCTCGGCCGCTGTGTCTCCATAGGCGCTGCTTCGGCCGGACACTGCAGGAGAGCTGGGAAGGTGAGCATCGGCGGTGCCTGGCCAGTCTTCAGCTGGCAAAACCCCACAAAGGGAAAAAGGGGGGAAACCGAGAGGGGCCATTACCGCTGTGTTCGCCTGCCACAGAGTCCACTGCGCTGCCTCCACTCTCGGAGCCCACGCTGCCCCCGTGGTCGGCCGGGGAGGTACGGAGCGTGGAGCCATCCGTCGCAGCCGTGCTGCCTTCATCGTCGGAGGCTGGAGCTAGGAGAGTAAGGAGAGCTGTTACAAGTAAAAACCCGGCCTCTGAGATGCCCCAACGGGGAACAGCCTGAAGCGGGGCTGCCTTGGAGAGCATTGGCTTCTTTGGCAAACCAGGGCTGGGGGCTTCGTATCCCCTTTTGAAACCCCCTTCAAAAAAAGAGGTGTGTGTGTGTCTGTTTAAAGTGGAGGCAACGCGGACCAGGATGGATAAAAATCTATGATTTAAAAAAAATGGATTCTTTTTTATTTATTTGATTTTTTTTAATTTAAATCTGATTTTTTTAAAACAAATTTATTTTAATAAAATACTTCCAGAGTAAAAAAAAAGATGTTTTTCTATTTAAGGTACGTTAATTTAGTTCCCTCAGCCTGAAATGGGAGCTTAGTTAAGGTAGCACAAGGCTATATATTCTGCAAAATTTACAACTCGTTCAGTGAACCCAAGCTCAGCGAGCTCAGTGGGAAACTTTCGTTTTGTTTGCAAATACAGTTGGAACCTCCGATCGTGACTGTAATCCGTTCCAAGATTACGGCCGCAACCAGATTTGGTCGTGACCGGAAGCATGACCGACTGTACGTGTGCAGAAAAAAATCTGTGTGGACTGCGCATGCGCGGAAGGGGGAAATCGGCGTGGAAAGGGAATCTGCCATGGCCGAGTTTCTTTCCCAACCAGATTTTTGAATCATGACCCGATTCAAAAAAATCTCGTGGATTTGTTGGTCGGAACCTGATTTGGTCACAGACAGAAGCGTTCGCAACCCCGAGGTTCCACTGTAATAATAGATTTGAACTCCCAGCAAGCACTGAGTCCTTACATTTACAGAGCACCTGTCATGTCAGGATCCATCCAGCACCTGTTAGCGGGCATCCACTCACCTGCTGCCCACCACATCCCTCACCTTGTTGGGTCCCTGTTGCCTCACCAGTTGTCCCACTTCAGGGAATGGGACTGTCAATGAATCGATAGCGGTCAGAGGAGGGATCACAGTGGCTCTTTAAAAGTTTTAGATCAAGTTGATTTGAATCAAGCCTTTTTACTGGTGATTTAAATGGTGATTTAAATCAAATCCACCTTGACAGGGACTGTCTCGCGAGAGGCATCTGATCTAGGCAGGGCTGATTAATAGCAACAGCACTTAGACTTATAGATCGCTTTATAGTGCTTTTACAGCCCTCTCTAATTGGTTTATAGAGTCAGCCTTTTGCCCCCAATAATCTGAGTCCTCATTTTACCCATCTCAGAAGGATGGAAAGCTGAGTCAACCTTGAGCCGGTCAGGATCGAACTGCTGGCAGTGGGCAGAGTCAGCCTGCAATACTGTATTCTACCCATTGTGAAGGAAGGAAGGAAAATAGCAATAGCACTGAGACTTATATACCATTTCACAATGCTTTTACAGCCTCTCTAAACAGTTTACAGAGTCAGCCTCTTCTCAAACAATATGGGTCCTCATTTTACCCACCTCGGAAGGACTGAAGGCTGAGCCAACCTTGAGCCTGGTGGGATTTGAATTGCCAAATTGCAGGCAGCCGGCATTCAGCAGAAGTAGCCTTGCAACACTGCACTCTAAGCACTGCACCACTGAGGCCACCCAACCCCCAAGGAGTGGGTTTTACCCCGTGTGCGTTACCTGATGCAGTGGTGTCTGACAGAGTCCCGGCATCCAGGGAGGAAGAGCTGGGGGCCTGTCCAGACAGCCCCAGACTTTGCAGGCCGAGACCGCTGCTGCTGCTGCCTATGTGAGAAAGAGAAGGAAAGGAAGGGCAGGAGAAATCAATGCCAGGGGTACGGGATGAACCAAGAAAGAAGTCTCTTGTTTTTTTCCCCCTCCGTGTCCGGGATAACTATAGCAACAGCGCTTAGACTTATATACCGCTTTGCAGGGCTCTACGGCCCTCTTTTAGCAGTTTACAGAGTCAGCCTCTTGCTTCCCCCAACAATCTGGGTCCTCAACTGACTTCGGAAGAACGGAAGGCTGAGTCAACCTGCAGCCGCTCAGGATTGAACTCCTGGCTGTGGGCAGTGTTAGCCTGCAATACTGTATTCTAACCATAGGGCAGGAAGAGAGGGAGAGAGGAGGGGAATGAGGAAGGAAAGGAAAGGAAGGGAGGAAAGAGATGGGATTGGGAAGGCAGAGAGGGAGGGAGGGAAATAGGAAGGGAAAGGAGGAAGGCAGGAAGGAAAGGGGCGAAGGGAAGAAGGAAGGAAATGGGAATGGGGAGGGAGGGAGGGAGGGAAGGAAGGAGGAAGATAGCAATAGCGCTTAGACTTATATACTGATTCACAGTGCTTTTACAGCCCTCTCTAAGCGGTTTGAGTCAGCCTCTTGGCCCCAAACAATCTGGGTCCTCATTTGGAAAGACAGAAGGCTGAGTCAACCTTGAGCCTGGTGAGAATCGAACTGCCAAATTGCAGACAGCCAGCTGTCAGCAGAAGTAGCCCTGCAGTACCGCACTCTCACCACTGTGCCACCAGGCTCACCGTGGATCCCTCCCCCCCCATTCTCCTTGCTTGACAGCACAGCAGGCCTTGCCTTGCCCAGGTCTATAAAGGAGGCCCCCCTCCCCCCCACTGGAGCAGGGAAGGGGGCTGCCTGCCTCTCTCACCCTGCTGGTCCTGTTGCAGGCTCAAGGCAATGGCCAGCTCGACCATGGTTTCGTCGTCGGCATCGGGGGGGATGTCCAGCATGGGAGGGAAACCCTCGGCCCCGGCCAGGAGAGCCTCCAGGGGAGACGGGTTCCCGTTGTTCACATTGTCGGCAGTTTCCAGGACCATCGAGTCAGACTAGGAGCATGAGAAATGCCAAAGCATTGCGGCCTGGTGCATTAGACCAGGGGTCCCCAAACGGTCCTTTGGGCTGAGGCATGCCAGAAACCAGGCTACGCAAACAAAGAAAGCCCCATCCAGGGGACACAGGCAACACCCTTTCCAGTCTGGGGTGAAACCTCTCTCCACGGAACTGGTCCCTGGTGTCCAAAAGGTTGGGAGGGCCTCTACGTTAGACAGATCCCACATTATACCTCTGGGGGAGCTATAGACCCTTTGACATCCACTACCCCCTCTAAGTGATCATTACATTTAAGCCCACCCCACGCAGACCCCAACAAAGCATTCTGGTGCCCCGGTTCCTCTCCAGGCTGAGCGGCAGGCCCGGATTCCCTCACCAGTTGGGGAACTCACCACCATCTCAAAGTCTCCGTGGTCCACCTCATTTTGCTCCTGGCTCTCCTGCCGAATATCCTCCCCATTGGGCAGGCCAGGGGTCTGCAGCTTGTCGTCAGCGTCGTCATCATCATAATCGTCTTTGTCGCCTGGACGTTTAAAATAATAATAATAATAATAATAATAATAATAATAATAATAATAATAATAATAATAATAATAATAATAATAATTGGAAAGTCCTGTGAAGCCCAGCCAGATGCCATAGAGAGAAAGAGAGAGAGATGGAGGGAGGGAGGGAGAGAGAGGAGAGGGGGGCTGGGAAGAAAGGGGAGTGAGAGAGAAAAAGAAAGAGAGGGAAGGAGGCAGAGAGAAAGGAGAGAGGAAGAGAAAGAGAAAGAAAGAGAGGAAGAGAGAGGGAGAGCGAGGAGAGAAAGAAAGAGAGGGAGAGAAAGAAAGAGAGAGGAAGTGAAAAAAGAGAGAACAGATAACTTCTTCAGTCCCACCAAGGGGATGTGACCCTCCCAAGGATGAAGAGATGCTCCTGGGGTCTCCTCAAAGGGCAGAGGTCTCCAGGGGCTGGGACACCCTCCCTGGTGGGGCTTCCCCCGAGGTTTCCCTTGGCCCCAGGGTGACCGAAACAGAGCGCCTCCCCTTACCCATGGGGGTGTTGCTCCGAGGGGAAGAGGGCAAAGTCACGTGTCTCCTCTTGTTCCTGGGCCTCAGCACCCGGATCAGCGCTTGCTTGCAAGAGAAGCTGACAGCCGGATCCTGGAAGGCAAAGCAGCCAATCAAAAAAGTGTCGGGGAGGGGAGACACGGCCTGGGAGCCTGGAGAGGGGGCAGGAACGAACTCTCAAGGGGGACCAGCTTCAGGTTCTCTGCCCAGAAAGATCAGAGTGACAGCCCTCCAGAGGAACCTTCTAGCCGCATTCACACGCTGTTCAGACCTAGCGAAACTTTGGGTTGGTTCCCAGGTGCAGCCTAAGAAGCTTGGCTCTTCCTTGCCTGGACAATGGAGGGCAAACGGTGTCGGTGTCAGTGTCAGGCAGTGCTCCATTCAAAATCCAAGAAAGAAATACTTAAGACTCTCTTAATTAGAGAAAAGATATATTTTACCGGAAGTCAAGTGGTAGCAACAAATGAATTCTGAATCTGAGAAACTTATGACAGCCGAAAGATGCAAAGCAAAGGGAGAAAGTCTTGAAGGCCAAAATCTTGAAGGCTGACAGCCAGAGTATGTTCATGAACTGGAATAGAGCTTGGGAACAAGATCAACCAATGAATAGGCATAGCAACTAAGTCAGACAATGAGGACAGTTTGGAAACTGAAACTAAAAGTAGCCTAGGTATGGCTCTTTATAAGCTCTGCAACTCTGCAGCTATGTGAAGCTCTGAGTCCGTCTATTGAGGATGAAACTGCTTCTCTCCTCTTACTTGTCTGCAGAACTGAAGTAAAAGAGAAACTAACTTGCTTGCTGAAGACTAGAGCTCTGCTCTCAACTTGTCACATGTTTCTGTCTGAGTTTGCTCCATGTTGGACAATCTACAGCTGGTATTGTAAAATTTATTTCATATGTTTATAAAGACGTTAAATGAAGCATCAGCCATCTGTGTTTATTTTTCTGGCACTAAATTAACGCTGCAAAAACTCTGAGTAAACAAGAAGGAGCAAGCAGCAGTTCCGTCCGGCTCAGATTGGTGGCTTTTTGGTTGGGGATTATGGGAGCTGACACCCAGCAAGAAATGTGGGCCATGCAGCCACAGGAGGGTTTGACTAGCAGAGGCCACTGAGTTCTCAGAGCTTTTTGTCTCCCTTCTTTTGGGCACTGCAGGGGGAGGAGATGGTCCTTCCTACCCTACTCCTCCTACGGGTGTGATTGTTACCAGGCTGCCGATTCCCACATGGTTTGGATGCTCCCCACCACAGCTAACCAACAACTGAGGAAGCAAGAGACAAGCCAGGCCTCTCCTGCTGCTCCCTCTGGGGTCCTCCTCGGTCAGCCTCCCCACTGAGTGGGGAGGAGGGAGGCACGCTCTGCCCTTCTGCAAGGACACATGGAGGATGCCCTCGGACCCCAAGAGATGCAGCTATGAAACAACGTACCGGGCACAGCAACATCTGCATGTAGATTTTGGAGGCGACATTGATGCAGTCCAGCTCGCAGATGCAATATCCGTGGAGGATGTCTATCAGGGCGTTGACAGTGGCCTCGACATGGGTCAGCCCTGCAGCACAGACAGGGAGAGGGAGGAGAGCTCAGAGAATGGGGGAAATCCTGTGTGTGATTGACCAGGTGCCTTTTCTGCTCCAGGGCAGGGAGGGAGGGAGAAAGGAAGGAATAGGGAGGGAGGGAAAGGGAGGAAGAGGGAGAGAAAGGGAAAGAAAGAAAAGAGAGAGGGAGGGAGAGAGAGAGAGAAAGAAATAGAGGGATAGAGAATGAGAGAGAGTGAAAGAATGACAAGAAGGAAGGAAGGAAGGAAGGGAGACAGAAAAGGGGATAGAAAGAAAGAGGGGGAGGAGAAAGAGAGAAAGGGCAAGAAAGAAAGAAAAAGAGGGAGGGAGAAAAAGAGGGAGACAGGAAGTAATAAGGAGGAAGGGAGGGAGAGAAAGAAAGAGAGGGAGAGAGAAAGAGAGAGAGAGAGAAAGAGAGAGAGTGAAAGAATGACAGAAAGGAAGGCGGGAGGGGAAGAGAGAAAGAGGGAGGGAGTGGGGCGGGAGGGAAGGAAGGAAGGAAGGAAGGAAGGAAGGAAGGAAGGAAGGAAGGAAGGAAGGAAGGAAGGAAAGAGTGGAGCTGGGAGGAGAGAGTCCAGAGACAGCAGAAGGCAGCATGAACGGTTCAGTTGGCCAAATATTTTGTGCACGAAGCCTGGCAAGACGCTGCGTGCCTGGCATGGAACCCTCCACACGGCTACTGCCCTGGCAGCCAAGTCTGATCCCCGCTTGAGGAAGACGGTACCCACCTGGCAAGCAAGCAGGCGCCAGGAAGGCGTTCTTGGGTTTTGAGGCGTGAAGTTTCCAGAAATGGTTGACCAGCTGGGTAATAAAACTGCACCCTTCTCCTTCCACGGCCTTCGCAGCCTCCTGCCCTTCTTCGATGCTTTCTGGAAGTTTCAAGGAATTTTTTTTTGCTGGTTGGAAGCCCCTCCAGCCCAGCCCACCCCCTGTCCTCAAAAGAAAGAAAACAAAACAACAGCACAGGAAGAAAAATAACACAGGAGAAAAAAAAGAGAGCTGGCTGTGTGGGGATTTGTGTACAAGGCAAAGAAGGAACTTCTGTCAAGAGTATATTCATGAACTGGAATAAGTGCATGGGAACAAGGTCAGCCAATGAATAGGCATCATAATTAAGTCAGCTAATGAGGACTGTTTAGAAATTGAAACTAGAAGTAGCCCAGGCGTGGCTCTATATCAGGGGTGTCAAGCTCAAGGCCCAGGGGCCAGATCCGGCCCACAGGGTACTCAGATCTGGCCCGTGGTGCCTCTGCCAGCGAAAATGGAGCTTGCGAGGGCTGCGTGCAACCCTCCCAAGCTCTGTTTTTCACTGGCAGAGGGTTGCAGGAAGCCATTACAGCAGAAAACGGAGCTCGGGAGCCCATTTTCGCTGGCAGAAACGCAGGCACCCCCAACACGAGTGACATTGAGCTGACCACACCCATCCCAGCCCCTCGAGGTGAAACACAACCCTGATGCAGCCCTCAGTGAAATCGAGTTTTGACACCGCTGCTCTATATCAAGCTCTGCAGCTATGTTAATCTCTGTTCTGTGCTCAGCTCTAAAGCGAAAGAGCTTGCTTGCTTGCTGAACTAAAGTCAAACCGAGGTCTGTTTCTGAGCTCCTGAGTTGCTGTTGAACCTGTCACAATGTCTGCTTCTGTTTGAGTTTGCTCCATGTTGGAGAAATCTACAACTGGAATGATAAAATTTCCTTTATGCGTTTGTAAAGAAGTTAAATGAAGCCTCAGCCATCTGTGTTTACTTTTCTGGCGCTGAATTTACACTGCAACACTCTGAACGGTTTCGCCCTACCTGTTTCCAGAGACGGAAATTTCGACTCCGTGAAATGCACCAGGTTATTTGGCCGCATGATGGCAATGGAGCGGGCGGTGATGACCAGCCTTTGAAAGACCTCTGGTTCCAGGTCCTTCCCTTCTTTGTTTGAGGTGGTGAGGTACTGGATGGCTTTGCTCAACAGGGCCTGATCCTGTGGGAGTCAGACCGTGCCAAAGGAAAGAGCTGAATCAGAATCCCCCTTCCCCACAAGTACCCCACAAGACAACACCACAATGCCAGCAGGGGTGCTGTCAAGGCTGATCGCAACGCACCTGTACTCTCAACTTGGCAACAAAAATGTAGGGAGGAGGGGGGAAAGCTTGGAATATATTGGGAGCTGGGAAGGAGTTGGCAGCCTGAGAAAATCCTGACATTTCAAGGCCGTGCGATTGGATATTGGGTGCCCCACATGGGGAACAGGGGAAATTAGCTGTCCTGTTTTTTTCACACTGGTTTTGTTTCTTCTGCGCCTGTGTGGATCTATCAGTACATGTCTACGGAGATTCTCAGTCATCCAGGCCCCAAAGGTGCTTTTTCAAGAGGCAACTTCAGAGATGAAGAAGCTTCTTGGGTGAGCAGTGAAATGTCTTCAAAGAAAATCCAGAAAGTCCAGTTGCCTCTTGGAGAAAAAAAGCACCTTTGGGACAGCCATGACCTGGATGATTGAGGATCTCCATAGACATTTAGCTGTGCACTTCGGGATGAACGTCCTTCAAATGGTACAGGTGGTATGAACGGATTCCCACAGAGCTGAAGAAGCAACTGTCAGCTTTAAACATTCAGCTGCCACATTTTTTTAAAAGAGAGTTGGAGGAGTTGAAAAGTTCAAGGTTATTCTGTATGTCCTATGAAGAAATTCCAGTGGCGGTTAATTGGTTCTCGAGATTTATGTAGTGTAGAAGTGGGAGGAGAGAAGGTGGATTCTGTGTAACACCCCAAAATAATTTCACTTGGGAAATTGCCTTTGACAGGCCAGATCTGTTTCTAAATAAATCAGTTGGAGAGAAAATGTCTTGGATAGATATCATGGATACTTTCTGGATGCCTTACAGCGAAATGCCTTCAAAGAAAAAGCAGAAAGTCCAGTTGCCCATGGAAACTGAGGCAAGACTTTGCTGAGAGTTTTCCAAATTCCCCTGGGACTCCGTGGGGTGGTGAACGGAGGGATCCGGGATGCTACACCGGGAAGGAACCTGGCTCGCTTACCTTATGGTTGTGGTAAGCTGAGCGGCTGGCGTGGAGGCTGGCCAGCAGGCTCTTGGTTTGCTGCTGGACGCTGGAAGGGGCTGGTGTGGAGAGCAGCATGGTGGCCAACTCCTGCGTAGCAGCCTTGGTCTTCTCCTGAAGGCGAACGATCTCAAGTCAGACAACGCTTGCTCTGGGGATTGGGAAGGTGCCCACCCACCCACCCACCCTCCCACGAGAAAGGAGAATGCCCACAGCCTGCTCAAGATCCAGGGAGGCTGCCTTTCTGAATCTTAATTCGGATGGAGGACAGGGAGGCTCATTTCCAGACAATCTCTGCTTCAGCAAAGCGGTCTGAAAAGTTTGGAACTGTAAGCTCCTCTAAGGCTTTGAGGCATCTCCATTCTCTTCCCCAACCTTCCCACAAACGCCTACCAACACCCACACACCCAGCAGAGGAACTTGCCTTCTCGTTGAGTGGTCCAAAGGCAAACCAACTTTCCAGGGCTTCTAAAGAACTCACTACTAGCCTGCAGGAGGAAAAGACAGGGAGGAAAAACAAGGTCAGAAAAGGCTCCTGAAGACTCGGCACAAGACACACACACACACACACACCCCCGGATGGCTCAAAAAGAAGGCGGGAAGCACGTAGGGATGCCAAACCCTTGCTCGGTCTCTCTCCCCATTCTCTTTCCCCCCCCCACCCTCCGGCCCCAGTGCAGAAAAAAGAATCAAAGCAAAGGAAGGAGCTGCTACAGGCACCATGCAGGTCTAAGGCAATCTTGGGCTCGTGTTCAGAAAAACTCAGGGCACATCTCTGGCCAGGTCAGACCCCTGTAGTTCCTGATGGGGTGAGAGCAATAGCAATAGCACTTAGATTTATATGCCACTTCACGATGCCTTTACAGCCCCCTTCTAAGTGGTTTTTACAGAATCAGCCTCTTGCCCCCAACAATCTGGGGTCCTTATTTTACTGACCTTGGAAGGATGGAAGGCTGAGTCAACCTTGAGCCTGGTGGGATTCAAACTGCCAAATTGCAGGCAGCTGGCAGTCAGCAGAAGTGGCCTGCAGTCCTGCACTCTAACCATGCGCCACCATGGCTCATCGCCTTGATAGCGGCGAAGATGAGTTACTTTCAGGAAGCTTGTTTTATTCAAAGAAAACACAAATTGCCTGGATGCCTGCGGATATGTTACATCAACAGCATCCCCACTCTCTATTAATGGGGCTACCCTGCTCTTATTCAATCCAGGCTGACTTAATGATACATGACAGGCGAGAGAGAAACACAATGATTCTGGGTGAACTACTCCAAAGTCTTCCAAGCGATCAAAAGTTCAGGCTGATTAGTCTGTAGTTCTCTGGATTCTACTTTTGCGCAGAGGGATAAAGATACCCACAGCAATCTAGGTCTCATTTGCTCCTCCCCTTATTGTTCCCAAAGGTACTTTTCAAAAGGCAACTGGACATCCTTGGGTTTTATTTATTTTTTTCCCTTGAAAATGTTTTGCTTCTCATCCAAGGAGCTTCTTCAGTTCTGAGTTAAACTAAGATGAATTTAACTTGGATGAGAAGCAAAACGTTTTCGAGGGGGAAAACCCAAGTTTTTCCATGACTTGGATGGTGGAAAATTTCTGTAGATATTCCACTTATTTAACACAGATCTCTCTTCTCTGCCACATCACCAAATCTGTTCGTTTAGGCTGCTGAGAGGAATGGAATTTTTTTTAAAGAATACAACAGTTGAGCCTCCTTTTGGAATGGTTTCTTTTCCTTTGGAACAATTGTTGTGTCTTTTATCTACAACATTTCAATTTTGAGCTCATTCTTTCCGGTTTTCACTGTACATATCAACCAGGAAAGAGCACTCCAAAAGAGGGGAACCGGAAAAAAAGAAAGAAAGAAAGAAAGCCAGAACAGACCCAACAAGCAGCAAATTCCCTGTTTAGGAGGCTCAAACCTTCTTCATCTAGCATCTGAAACAAGCTGTGAAAAACAACTTACAAAGAGGAAACTCCTTCTACCGTGTTGCCCCGAAAATAAGACCGGTCTTATAATTTTTTTGCCACCAAAAAAGGCATTAGGTCTTATTTTGGGGGGATATCATCCACTGACTAACTCCTTTTCGCTGTCAGGGGCCTTCAGGAACTTGTTCTTCTACGGCCGACAAGGCTTTCCTGAAGGCCTCTGCAGCTGACAACAAGAGCTCTGGATCGATCCAGAGCTTTGTTATCAGCTACAGAGGCATTCAGGAAAGTCTTGCCAACCTTGCTGGCTGCAGAAGAAATGGGCCGGCGAGGCAGGTGTTGGGGTGTGTGAGGCCTGGCTATAACTGCCCAAAGGTAAGTAGTAGGGCAGCTCCACCCTCCACATCCCCACCTTAGCTTAATTTTTATCTGTCCACTCGGGAGTTGGCGGGATCTTAATTAGGGCTTATTTTAGGGATAAGGCTTATATTGGGCACATGTGTAGCAATCAAGCTAGGACTTACTTTCAGGGTAAGTCATATTTTCGGAGAAACAGGGTAAGTTAGAAAAACCAGGAAGGATATGAGCCAGTGAAACAGAGCTAGCATGTCACTTGGTGGGCAACTCAGGGACTTCCTTCACACAACACGCAAGCATGTTGCAGGATCACGCCATCTCACCCTTTTCAAAAGCTGGTCAATCTCTGTCCTTCATTTTTTTTTTCTTTTTGCTTAGACTGCAGGCGACAGTTAGTCAGAAGCAGAGAGAACCAGAAGGAAGCCAAGCAAGAAAATGACCGGCTGAGTTGAATTTTTTTGTTCTTTCTCTTTTTGCTGACTTAAATCTGCCATGCAAGGGACTCCGTTATTAAGCAGCGCAGACGAGATTAATGATTTAAAAAACCCCGACCGGATGTATGAACACGTGGATAGGGGTGAAAAAAAAAATAAAAACAGCCAATAGGATGGAAGCAATGGACAGCCATCTCTGTCACACAAAACCATTCGTGCAAAGAGAGGCAAGATACTAACCGGTCCAGGTTGGTTAAGGATTCAGTGTCAGGACTTTTGGGGGGAGCGAAAGGAAAATGGGGGAGAAAAATAATATAGGTAGATATAAATGAAAAGATACGAAGCACACAGAACCAGAATTGAGAAAAAACAACATCCTAAGAGCAACTCAGCAGAGGGAGTCAAGTCAGCAAACTCAATGGAGCTGGGTACTGGGGTGAAAGAGAGGGAAGGGGAGGCGCGTGGGCAAAGCTGGACCCAAATAAAAGGTAGAATGGCTTTAATTCCTTCATTAACAAAAGCAAGAAGAAGCCTCTAGGCCCATGGTGTCAAAGTCAAGCCTCGGGGGCTGGATCCAGCCCATGGGGCTGCCCTGAAAAGAGTGAAGGACCGGCCCACGGTGACTCTGCCAGCGAAAATGGAGCTCAGGAAGGCTGCACACAGCTCTCTCCAGGCTCCATTTGGGGCCGTGATGGCCTCCAGCCCTCTGCCGTCGAAAACGGAGCCTGGGGAGGCTGCGAGCGGCTCGCCCGGGCTCTATTTTTGCTGGCAGAGGGCTGCAGGAGGCTGTCATGGCTGAAAACAGAGCCTCAATGAGTGACATCAAGCTGGCTGTGCCCCCCCCCCCCAGTCAAACACAGCTGTGATACAGCCCTCAATGAAATTGAATTTGACACCCCTGCTCTAGCCCTGGGGGAAGCTGTGCAGGGGGCTGGAAGACACCGCCAATCCAAACAAACCTTGCTCAGTAGCCCCCAAGAGGCTGCAGGGACTCTATTGAAGGCTGAGGTCTTGGCTTCCTGAGTGACTTTCTTTCCCCTGCTTCTAATGATCCAGATTCAGGGGTGGGATTCTACAGGTTTGCACTTATTCGCTAGAACCGGTTGTTAACATTATAAGAAGTTTAGAGAACCGGTTGTTAGAAGAAATTACTGGGCTAATCCTGTAAGGAAGGCAGGAAGGAAACATTCTGGTGTTGCTTTAGTAAACTGCCTCTCCGTTAACCCTTATTACATTCTTGCAGGACTAGACTTCTTGTCTCAGGACTTCTGCTCAAGCATGAGAACCTATGCCATTTCAGACAAGTGCCTGTCCAATCTCTTTCTAAACCTCCAGTGATGGAGCACCCGCAACTTCTGGTGGCAGGCTGTTCCACTAGTTAATTGTCCTCCCTGTTAGGAAGTTCTCCTTAATTCCAGGTTGCTTCTCTCCTGGATTAGTTTCCCTCCATTGTTTCTTGTCCTGCCTTTAGTGCTTTGGAGAATAATTTGACCCCCTTCTTCTTTGTGGCAGCCACTCAAAGACTGGAAGACTGCTACCATGTCCCCTCCTTGTCCTTCATTAGACTTGCCAAGCCCAAATAGTGTAGCCGTTCTTCATATTGTACCCTATGATTATTATTGAGTGTTGTACCTTATGATTCTTGACCCTTGACTCTTTTATTTTATGTATACTGACAGCAGCATTTACACCAAGACAAATTCCTTGTGTCCCCAATTGTGTGTATTGTGTGTATTGTCACACTTGGACAATAAAATAATTCATTCTTTCTATCTATCTATCTATCTATCTATCTATCTATCTTCTATCTATCTATCATCTATCCATCTATCTATCTCATCTTCTATCTATCTCTATCTATCTATCTATCTATCTATCTATCTATCTATCTATTATCTATCTATCTATCTATCTATCTCCATCTTCTATCCATCATTCATCTATCTATCTATCTATTCTATCTATCTATCTATCTATCTATCTATCTACTATCTATCTATCTCCATCTTCTATCCATCTCTATCTATCTATCTATCTATCTATCTATCTATCTATCTATCTATCTATCTATCTATCTATCTATCGCCTATCATCTATTTATTTTTGTCTCCAGGCCTTTCATCGACTTAGTCACTCTTTTCTGAACTTTTTCCAAAGTCTCAACGTCTTTTTTTTGTCGTATGGTGACCAAAATAGGTTGCAGCAGGAAGGAGGGGAACAAGTGGCATATCCAATCCTCAACCCCAGGCACAAGCTGTCGATCATATCTGCCAGACAGATGCCAAGTCACATCCTCTGTGTGTGGCACTGGAATCCTGCCATGAGCTCTCTGCACTACAGCCTTGGCAAGAGAGAAAGAGAGACTCAGGAAAAAAATAGCTTCTGGGTCACACTGAATTTTTGGAGCTCTCAAGTGCCACTAAGTCCTCCTCCTCCTCCGAAAATCTCCAGCGGTGGAGAGTTCCAAAGCTGGTGCTGCCCAATAGAAGGTGCATGAGATGGGATGATGCAGAAAAATACTTTCCAGAAACACTGGGAAAATTTTTAAGGAAAGGTGCATCTCTAGCATGTTGATTAGCAATTTTCCAGGACCCCAGGGATGACGGTTTTTGTACAGGCAAATCAGGGATATTTGCACATGCAAGACAGAGATAATTCTGCTTTGAAAAGAAACCCACTGGAGTTAAAGGGGGTCTCTACCTCAGCTCTGCACATGTCCTTTTCTTCTGGAATCACTCCCTTCCTTTCCTCCTCTCTTTCCATTCAGCACAAGAGCAAAACCCAAGCCAGAGAACTTCCTCCCACATTGGAGTTTACCTTTTCCTGACTCAGATTTCTTTGCCTCAAAATGTCAACTCATAAAATATTTCTATAGTGTTTTTAGAGGTGCCAAGAGAAAGGGAGGGGGGAGCAGTGCGACAGCTTGCAAACCAAAAGTGCATTCCATAAATGCTTTCAAAGATAGTAACTAGGTGACTGAAGTTTCTGCCAGGCAAAGTTCTAACTGGAGAACGTGATTGATGACTCTGGGCTAGGGATGTCTCCCATTGGAGGATATGAATTATGATACACCCAGAGGGGTGGGGGGAAACCAGGGTCAAGGGTGACAATGAATTGTGTGTCTCAGAGTCGGCTACACCCAGGCAGTGCCAGACATGTTAACTCCCAATAAATCCTCTTGAAGTTTTGAAAGTCTGGCTCGAGGCTCATGATGATGTAAATGGGGGTAACTGATGGAATCCTGACACAAAACTGCCCTGGAGAACAAGCTGAGGAGGGAACGAAGGGAGGCGTAACAAAGCAAAGAGAGAACTTAAAGAGGGGGGGGGGGGGNGGGGGGGGGGGGGGCAAAGGAACTACAACCAGCAGGTGGATGATGTAATTCTTGACAGAGAGCAGGCCGAGCATAAACTGTCTGGCCCGTGTCTCCAAAACACACAGGGCAAAGATAGGATGAGAAAAGGGGTTGCAGGATTTGGAAGTTGCTAAAGCAGGGAGTGTCCAACCTTGGCAACTTTAAGACTTGTGGATTTCAACTCCCAGAATTCTGGGAGTTGAATGTTAAGGTCTTGGGATTTAAGAGCCGACCAGAAGTGAAGCTGATGCAATACAGGATGATGCAATAAAAATGAATCAGCATAGCATGGATATTTCCCTTTCAGTCTGGGGATGTGTTCTATCCCTTTAAGAGGTGTTTATATAAAGGCAGCCATTAGAGGACATGTCTCCTCTCCTTGTGTCTAATATTAATTGCAGAGTTTTAGAATTCTCTGTGTAGAGAAGAAGATTGCTTGTGAGGTATATTGCCTACCACATATATTTCTGTACATAATTGTTGTATATAAACCACTGTTGTTAAATGTCTAAGTCTGTGTGCTGTGTTTTGCTCCTGGGTTATCTCATAATAATAGTCATGCTTCAAACAGCTCTGACATAAAGTTGCCAAGCTGGACATTTCCTGCGCTAAAGACCTGCACAGTGGATATGCTAGAATTGATTTCCAATATGGACCACGAAGAGGAGCAGAATTTAAAAACCAACCTTCGGCCCATTATTTACCTCTCCAAGACGGTGCCACCCACAGCTGCAGGGGTCGCCGACTCCGTGTCTCCAGACCCATTCCCCTGATTCAGATTTGGGGGGCAGACGCTGCTCACGGATGCCGATGGGAAGTCTTCCGGAGGTTCATCCGGCCAACCAAACTGCTCCTTGGTCTTGCCGTAGATCTTGACGGCATCCAGCATAGTGACTCCGGCGGGGTCCACAGAGGCCCCGACTGCAGTTGGGAAAAGAAGGGAGGTGGGGGTCAATCTGCCATTGAGCAACCACCTCAGTCTGTGGGGCCTTTTGACATCTTTTCCAAATTCTGTTGCGGGTTCATAAACCAAGACTGTCACTCGGCATCCTGAAGCTCCACCAACAAGCCACCATTCAACAAACTATAGCTCCTTGCAATGGGAACCCCCCATCCCGCCAGCTCCAGAGACTTTGTTGCTGTCAGGTTGCCACCTTCGGCTTGGCACCTCGCTAGCATCCTGCCATCAAAGGCTGGGGGATGGGGGGTGGAGGAGAATAAACAGGAAAAAAGTATGGGGGTGTGATGAGAAATAGGGAGGGGGGGGAATGACAGCTTGATAAAGATCAGGGAAACAAGAAACCAGTTTGTGACAGCCCACAAGGCCACGCACCGTGAAACTGGAATGTGGATGAGGCCTCAAACATTCCAGAGATTCTCACGATACCTAAAGGGCTCTTCCCTAGCTGAAAACAAACTGGTCATTGGGGGAGGCCTGGGATGGGGGGAATAATCGATAATCTTTTCACTAAGAAAATCTAGTTCTAGCCTCACTTTACTGAAGCTGGCAGCCTATCAATTCAACCAAATGGAGTCGATGGTCTTTCTTCCCTAAGGGACCTGACTGAGGCAGGCCTGACACTGGCATCTGCAAAGACAACAAAAACCAGGGCTCTTACTGAAAATGGTCAGCTTCTTGTCAGCTTGCAGGGCTTCCTCGCGAGTAAAGGGGAAATCAAACCACCGAGGGCGGCTGAGGTTGAGCTGCAGGGTGCGGCCGAAGACTTCCAGGTAGGAAGGGGCTCTCTCGATGGCTTGTGTCCCGATCTGGACCCTCATGCCGGTCATCACCATGGTGCTGTTGTTGTTGGTCACCTCGAGGGTGAAGCCCCCGGGCTACCAAGAAAGGACAGGCACAGCTCAAGAGTCAGGAAAGGCCAGGGGCTCGGCCTCTCCTTCTGCTGGCAGCCGAGGGGCTTCCTTGCCACCGCTGACCCCTGCCAGGTCCTACCTTGGTGTTGGCCACGTACATGCCGGTGGAGTTAAGACGGTGCTTGATCTGCTGGGCATTGTAGACCTGCAGGAGGTCGTTGCCCCCGAACTCCACATCCGTCAGCTGCTGGTTGTGTTCAAAGAAGTCGATGGGGAAATTCACCTGGGTGGAGCTGCGTGTGGCTAAGGGGAAAGGGCAGTGACAGAATGGGACATTAGCGGGACATTAAGCAGAGGTTGAAACCGGGGGAGCAGCTGTGGTTGCTCGGGGAAGCCTTTCCTGACATTCAGACTTCCCCTCTTCCCAGGTCAAATCTCTGCCAAGCAACAATCCTGATTTACAACATATAAACCTGTCTTTCTCCAGGTCCTTCCTTCCTCACTGCCTTCCCTATCCTCAGTTTTGAACTGTAAGGTCTTTGGGTGCAAAAGGACTGGCCGATAGGAAATATAAAACATGAAAACAATACGATAGGTCAATATAAATAGTGGTGACCAGGGAATTCTGATACAAGGGAGTCAAGTAATGTGACAGAGGAAAGCAGAGGGAGGAATGAGAGAGGAGGAGGAAGAAAGAGAGGAGAAGGAAGAAAAGGAGGAGGAAGAAAGAGAGGAGGAAGGGGGGAAGGAAGAGGAGGGAAGAAGGAAGGACAAAGGAGGAAGAGAAAGAAAAGGGATGGAAAGAGGAAGAGAAAGAAAAGGGAAGGGGGAGGGAGGGAGGAGAGAGTAGGAGGGGAAAAAAGGAGGGAGGGAGGAAAGAGAGGAGGAAGGAGGGAGGAGGCAAGATGAGAAAGGGAAGAGAAAGGAACAAAAGGAAGGAAGCAGAGAGGAGGAGGAAGGGGAAGAGGAGGGAGGAGAGAGAAGGAGGAGGGAGGAGGAGGGATGATGTGGAAGAGGAAAAGCAGGAGGAGGAAGAAGAGGATAAAGGAAGGAGAGAGGAAGGCAAGAGGAGGAAGAGGGAGAAAAGGGAGGAATAGAGAGAGGGAGGGAAGGAAGAAGGGGAAAGGTGGAGGAACAGGAGGGAGAGAAGGAGCAAGAGAGGAAGGAGGGAGCAAAACAGAGGGATAGAGGGAAGGAGGAAGAAGAGAGGAGGCGGAAGAGGAGGAGAAACCCTCTTCTGCCCAACGCCCGTAGCCATAACCTGACCCCGCTGCGACTTACGGATGGCCGCCGCTTTGCGTTTGCGGACGGGCTTCATGATGCTGACCACGCTGCTGGGCTGCAGGGCAGGCTGGAGCCAGTGGGAGGTATTCTCCACGTTGGCCATGTAGATCCGCAGGCTGCCGTCCTCGCAGAGGAGGATCATAGTCGTGCGCTGCTGCTCGTTGCAGGCCGTGTGCCGGATGGCCACCATGTCTTGGATCTAAGCCCAGGAAAAGGGACCAGGGTTGACGCGTGGGTGCATGCGCGTGCGTGAGTGCATGTGTTGAGGAACAAGGCTGGCAAGCAAAGGAGGCTCAACAGCCAGTCTGGGCACCCAAGGTGAACCAAAGCTTTGGATCTTGAATCAAAGCTCTCCACCCAGAGGTGGTCTTCAGCCGGTTCTGACCGGTTCTGCAGAACCGGTAGCGGAAATGTTGAGTCGTTTGGGGAACTGGCCAATCGCACCTCTGACTGGCCCCGCCAACCCCGTCTCTTCTCTGCCTCCTATTGAGTCCCAGCTGATCGGCTGGGTCTCCTTTGGTTTCCCTGCACAGGAGAATGGAGCTGGAAAGCAGGCTAGTGGGGTGGGGAGGGAATGGAGATTTTGCAGTATCCTTCCCCTGCCACACCCACCAAGCCTTGCCCACAGAATAATATAATACTTTATTATCATTATACGTATATACAGAGTATATACACATACGACAGAATTCACATAACACCCAAAGACCGGACCCAACATGCACACACATGACAATCCCCAAACACCCCCCCCCACCTGCCAAAACTTTCCCGCCTCCTAAAAACACANAAACACCCCCCCCACCTGCCAAAACTTTCCCGCCTCCTAAAAACACACAAACATCCACATAACAGACCAAGTAATCCTGTCCAACAGCTCATTGACGGTGTTCCTTAAGTTCACTGTTAAGTGCAATTATAGCTCTGGGATAAAAACTATTCAGAAAATGTGTGTAGTAGAACTGGTAGTAAAAAAAATTGGAATCCCACCACTACCTCCACCCCACCCACCGGCGTATGTAGCAGGGCCGTTTCATTGGCGATCCTGACTCAGGAGCCATTTTGGTGCTCCACGGTGACTTGGTCTGGTTCTGTCTGCGGGTCTTCAAACTGCTTTAGAGCCCCTCCCTCGTCCGCTCACCTCCCTGATGAGCCTGCCCCCCCAACCCCAAAAGACCGGCCAGCCGGCCTAACTCACCTTGGCTTTCGCCGGCAAGGTCTTGATCTCCTGGATCAGGAAAGTGTCAGGCTTCACCATCATGACGAGAGGGACGCCGGTGGTCTGTTGGACACAACAGACGAGGCCAGGGTGGTTCATGACTTCGGACCACTGGCAGAGGGCTGGGGAGGTCTTGCTGCCCCCGTTAGAGCTGTAAGGAAGGAGGGGTTAAATGAGAGCGACGAGCCATTTTTGCTTAGACTTTATAATCTTTATAAAGATTATAATCTTTATAAAGACTTTATGATCTTTCTAAATGCAAAATGTATGGACAGAAACGCCAAAGAAGTCCACCGCGTTCGATGTTTTTAATGCCTATACTCAATTAAAAAAGAAAAATCAACTGAGGCCAGGAAGGTTGCGAAAATGGGATGAACAAATGCCTCGCTCAACGACAGAAATGTGGGGTTCGGTTGTGGTCGTTAAGTCGAGCGGTACCTGTACAAGACCTCCCCAAAGCTGGAGAAATTCAGAGGTGAGCCCGCCCTCCCCAATTCCAAATTATCCCTGGCTCTTCTGCATCTATCCCGATTCACGGAGGGGAGCGGGGGGGGGGGGGNGGGGGGGGGGGGGGGGGGGGGGGGGGGGGAGGGGAGAGAAAAGGCCTCACCTCTTGATGTTGATGGGAAAGAGGTGCAGCACCTCCAAGGTAGCTCGGCTGATGGTGGCTGCGAAGGACTTCCCTTGGGAGTAGCTGAAGAAAAGCATCTGCAGGACGTGGGAGTAGTAGACGGACACTCCGCCCCCGGCCACCTGGCCATTGCTGTCCTGCTGGGGATATAAAGGCAAAGGAGGTCACAGGTGGGCTGCCCCCAAAACTGTTTCTCTGACTCTAAAGGGTCTGCGAAGATTCTCAGTTAACCCAGCTCATAGTTGTATCAAAAGTGGTTTTTATTTTGAAATAGCTCGATGCCTGTGCTTTGCTACGGAACGATGTGTTCAGGCTTAGTTTTGGGGGAGGAAAATAAGGGTGAAAAAATTCTCCCTCTGCCCACCAGCATCCATCAGTGTTCATCTGGCTAGCGTCCTGTCAGTGTGTGAGAGTTGAGGGCTGTTTGGAAACTGAAACAATATTTGCCATGTGAGCAAGATGACAGCAAGGAGCCAAGGGGTGGCTTAGCTCAACTGTTCTGTACTAAAGCTGCTTGGTGCTCTGAAACGGAAATGCCTTTTGGTAAACCTTCTCTAAAGAAAAGTCACCCCTCCCCCTTATCTTGAGGAATCGTAGTCTCCATGTTAATAATAATAATACAGGAAATACTGATGCTCTGATGGTCATTTGGAAAAATCCTTTCTTAGCGAGCACCTAGAAGCCAAGAGGAACATATGCGCCAAAGTTCAACTTTGTAGGCTTGATGGTTCTGGAGATTTTGTGATGACACATGAGTGGTATTTCGCTTTTATATATATAGACAACCGGAATGATTTTGAGGAAAAAATGAGACATTTTGCCCTGGAAGCTTCATCAGTTTCTATAGGAAGCAATGGGAGATGGAATACAGAAACCGACGAAGCTTAGAGGACAGGAAGCAAAACTTCTTGTTTCTCTTCAAAATCACTCCAGCTGCCTTTTCAAAATAAAAAGCACTTTTAACGCAAATGAAGTCTGTGAATCAAGGAAGCCCCATTTCTAAATGGGGAGGAAGAGTTTCCGGACAGCACCAGTAGCCACATGGAGGGAGGAGGCTGGAAGAGATTGGGTGGGATACCTTCAGGTCCTCGTGGGCGACTTCGAGGACATTGGTGACGTAGAAAGGGCCATGCTGGGCGCTGCTGGCCTCTTCCATGAGCTGCAGGTAAATGTAGCCCGCGGAGGACATGATGACCACAATGTTCTTGCTCTCTTCATTGAAGAGGAAGGTGATGTCCCGGATTTTGGAGCTGGGCAGCAGGAAGTAGAAGGTGGGGCTCAGGGCATCCACCGAGAGGTCGTAGATCTATGTGAGCAGAAGGAAAAGGGAAGATTTTGGGTGGGGGAGACCAAAGAGACCCCCCCCTGCCTGTTGTGGCCTGACAGCGGCCTGAATCTGCTGGAATCTGGAAGCAGATTTGGACTGGGAGGACACTGGGGAGGAGCATGGGCCAGTCCTGGAGTCTGGGAAAGGCTCTGACAAGTGTTCTGCGTCGGAGGCAGAGAGAGAGCCAGGGCCATCGAACAGTTATCAGCTGCCTTCAGAGTTGGAGATCAGTGAGGCAGAAGAACAGCTGGAGCCTGATCCCAGCATGCACATGCGCAGAGTTGCCAGACAAAGGGAACAGCTGAGGAACAAGGGCCAACTTGGGAGTAAAGCCACAGGTGGATGTTGAATGGCCCCTTCCCTCGGGAATAAAAGAGGAGCGAAAGGGAGGTAGGGCTTTGCAGGAAACAATTAGTTCATTCCAGCACTCTTGCAAAGTATTGCTGTGTCTGAAAGATATCAGCCTGGCCCCTCTCCAAGCCTGATAAAGGTTTATGATTGGGAACTATTGTGAAAGATTGTTGGCCAGGGCTTTGTTGGAGAGGAAATTCATTGTAAATCACATAAAAGGGGTTTGGTTTATCGGGACGAGGACTTTTGTGCTGTTGTGCTTTCGTGCCTAGGTCAGAACACTGCCTGGCCACCAAAGAGGGTTCTGGCATCTTCAAGCCTGATCGGCATCCTGCCATCAATAGCAAGGAGTAAATAGGGGGAGCAAGGGACAAATGGACAATAAACATATGCTAGGATAGTGTTGGGAAATAGGGAGGAGGGAAGAACAGTTAAGGAAGACCAGAGATGGCTAGAACCAGTTCGTGCCAAACACCAAGGGGCCGGAGAAGCTGGGAATGGAATGTTGATTGCTCCAAAAACCCAAATGTTCCCAAAACTAGACCTCTGCCTATTGGATGGCATTGGACTGCCCAAGGGGGGAGGGATGGATTGATAGGGAAAGCCTGCATGCTTTCACGCGGGAGATTTAGCTCTAGCCTGACTTTACTGCTACCAGCATCTTTTCGTAAAGGAGCCTTTCACCTCATCCAAAGGGAGTCGAGGGTCTTTCTTTCCTCAGGGATCAAATTGAGGCAGGTCTGACAGATATCAGAGCAGAGAGAAAGGGACAGGAGGAATCTAGTCGGCCTCACTCGACCATACCTTGACAAAGTCGGCTGTGACAATGGCCAGTTCCGTCTGGGATCCCGGAAGCCAGACAGCCTTGATGATGAAGTTGCCCGTGGCAAGCTGAGGGTGGAGCACCAAGTGATCTGAGACGGAACCCGAACTGCTGAATGTGAGGACATGGCAGTCCTGGAAAGGGCAAGAGAGGGGAGTTAACAGAGGCACACATACAGACAAGCAGGAGAGAGAGAGGGAGGGAGAGACTGATAAAGTTTGGTTTGATATGTTTTGTTGAGCACACCATCGTGATCATGAACCATAGCATCAGATCTGCCTGGTTAGGCCTGGGGGGCTTTACAGGCATCCTGCCATAAAAAGAAGGTGGGGGAAGGATGAAAGCATAAAAATGCTATGTGCGTATGTGATAGGAAAGCAGGAAGGGGGAATGACAGCTGAGAAGGACCAGAGCAATCGGATCCTGTTTGTACCAGCATCCCAAGACCAGGCACCCTGAGAAACCTGCAGATTACCTCACAACACCTCAGAGTTCTCAAAATATATTGGCAAACTCCAGTTGTCTGGGAAAGGACTGGTCGCGGGAGGCGGGGTGGGAAGGATGGGCTGCGGGGCAAACCTACACCTTATTTTTGTATCTAGCGAGTGTGGGAGATTTGAGAGCTGGCTTGTCTTTACTTCAACCAACGCCCTTAGTACAAGAACCCTTTGCTTTCACCGAATGGAGTCAAGGGTTTTTCTTTCCTAAAAGATCAGATTAGGGCAGGTCTGACACGCAGCTTATAACCTGCAACGCTTGGCTTCACATCACAAGCGTGGAGGGAGGCAAGGTGTGAATCCATATTGGGTTTGGGAGAGGGACAAATGCTCAGCAGATGGACTTGTACAGAAGAGAAGGATGCCAGCCGGTGAAATCCAAACTGTGTCCTCACCAAGCTCCCACTGGAAGAGGCGGCAAAGGGCTACAGCAGAGGTCTCCCAACTTGGCAACTTTAAGACTTTAAGCATAGGTGGCTGGAGAGTTCTGGGAGTTGAAGTCCACAAGTCTGAAAGTTGCCAAGTTTGGAGACCCCTGGGCTACAGATAGTCCTCAACTTACAACTGCCATTGAACCCCAAATTTCCATTGCAAAGCAAGACAGTTGTTAAGTGAGCTTTGCCCCATTTTATCACCTTTTTTGCCCCAATCTTTAAGTGAATTACTGCAGCTGTTAAGGAATAAGGTTTGTTAAGGGAATCTGCCTTCCCCGTTGGCTTTGCTTGACGGAAGGTCGCAAAAGGGGAGTTACACGACCCAGGGACACTGCAAGCATCGTAAATCTGAACCAGTCACCAAGCTTCCAAATGTTGATCACATGACCACAGAGATGCTACAAGTCTAATTGTGTGAAACATGGTCATAAATCACACTTTTCAGTGCTGCTGTAATTTCAAATGGTCACTAAACAAGCTGTTGTTAAGTCAAGGACTAGCTGTACAAAGGAAGGCAATCTCTCTTCCACAGTCAGCCACCCACCCACCCTCCTTGCCGAGAAGCAGACAGCCACCCTGCCGTGTCTTTCTCTCTCTCTACCTTCAGCCCGCAAACAGCCAGATAGTCCTCCTTGCAGGGGTTCCCCGTCAGGCTCAGCACCGTGAAAGGGACGGGCGCGGAGGCCAGGCGGGTCAGCGTCAACTTCCGCTTGCTGGAATCGGCCTGCTTCAGCAGTGCGGACAGCTGCAGCACGGTGATCTGCGTGAGGGCAACAAGAACACGGACAAGGTGGCAGAGAATTACTACAGCCCAAGAAAAGGAACGGGGAGAAAAATTAAAACCAAAGCTCCCCCGAATCCTGCTTTCCAGCCAAGAAGCCTGCAGGGATCTCTGCCTCCCAGCTGCAAAAGAACAGAAGATTCGTGCAAGCGGTGCTTGGCTCACTTTGATGGCCACCAAGTGGAAATTTTTCATTGCAGTTCTGTATTTTATGAGCCTCGGGGGCCCAAGTGGTTAGAGTGCAGTCCTGCAGGCTACTTCTGCTGACTGCCTGCAATTTGGCAGTTCTCACCAGGCTCAAGATGGACTCAGGCTTCCAGCCTTCTGACAGGGATAAAATGAGGACCCAGATTGTTGGGAGCAAGAGGCTGGACTCTGTAAACCGCTTTAATGAGGGCTGTTAAGCCATGTAAAGCGGTATGTAAATCTAAGGGCTATTGCTATCTTCCTTCCTTCCTTCCTTCCTTCCTTCCTTCCTTCCTTCCTTCCTTCCTTCCTTCCTTCCTTCCTTCCTTCCTTCCTTCCTTCCCAGTGGTTAGAATGCAGTATTGCAAGCTAACTCTGCTCCATCGCCAGCAATTTGATCCTGACTGGCTCAAGGTTGACTCAGCCTTCCATCCAAGTCTAAGTGCCAGTGCTATTGCTATTACGGACTTGGAACTGGTTAATAGCCCCCTCTGGGTTAAACTACGGTATCAGAAATCTATTTGACCTTCTATGTGGGAGATCGCCAGAAGTTTTAGATTCTACAGAGGTCCTTCTCCTGCTTCTGGGGGGCAGATCCTCCTCCATATCTCACCTTGCCCTTCTCGTGGCTGACTGCCAGGTGTTGGCGCCGTCCGTGAGGCGAGGAAAGCACGCACATGGCCACCCGCCGCAGGACGTGGGCACTGATCAGCTGCCGGATTGTCTGGCCTTGGTCCCCACTGTAGTTCATCCGGACGTTCTCAAAGGCGCCTTCCTGGGAGCCCAGAGTCGGCACCTGGAGGGCAGGGCAAAGCAGGAAAGGGACACAGCCTGGAATATTAACCTGGAATCTTATGCGACAATATTAGCCTGGAACATTGACTTCTCAAGGATGCCACTGCCAGGATCTGAGTCGAGACGAGAGGCCTGGCTCTGAAGGACGGCATGAAGGGGGAGAAACAAGGTCGCAGGTGACTGTAAATTATGTATGCCAGAGTTGGCTTGCTGTCAGGATTCCAGCAATCGCCCTAATTAAATCATGATTCTCGAGCCAAATTTCAAAAACCTTCAAAGGATTCATTAGAGGTGACATACTGGCCCTGCCCTATATGAAGCCAACTCTGGCCTATGTCATCTGTGACCCTGTTTCCCCCCCTCCCACCTGGGTGTGTTATAAACCAGATTCTCCAGTTGAGCACCTTCACGGGCTGGGTGTCATCAATCATGTTCTCCAATTAAACATATTCCTGGGCAAAAGCTCTGGTAGTTTAGTTACAATCTTTTAAAGATAAGAGTTGGAATGTACTTCCACTTCCAAACTGCTGCTCTGCTCTTCCAGATTTCCTTCCTCTCTCCCCCCCCCCTTTTCTTATGGCAACTACTAAAACAGGCATAGGAATGTTTTATGAGTTGAGAGGGGGCTTTTCTGGAAGCTGCCCCTTTGGAACTGACCCCCCACTCTCCCAACCTGTGCTGGGGTCTTGCTGCCCTCCTCACCATCAGCTGGTCAGTCATTTCAACTGTCTTGTCCAAAGTGTGCAGCTGGTTGAGCGCCTGCTGAGCGCGGCTGCTGCTGCCCATCGCTGAGGCTTGCTGGAAGTTGATCTGGATGGCCTCCATCAGGAAGTTGAGCAGGTCGAGGACCAAAGAGGCGAAGGAGAAGTTGGCCTTGGGAGAGGCAAGGAGAGGGAGGGGCTGAGAAGCCTTCCCCTCACTAGGGAGAGGTCCCTGGCGCCCCGATTGCCTCCCTCACCCGCATGATGCCAAACCTGGGCCTGCAGCTGCTCCCGACATCCTTCCACGTTCCTGCAGAGGTTGCTCTTCTTGGGCTTGTCTTCGTCACCCCCACGGCCATCACTGGCAGAGGACTTGGTTTTGTCGGTGGGCGAGGTGCTGGAATGGCGGACACTCTCTGAGACGCGAGGCTCACTTTGGAAGGCCGATTCCTTCATGGTGGAGCTCATGCCACTGCTGGGGGTCCTCTTCACCAGGGCCTAAAAAGTAAATGTAAAGGTTCCCCTTGCACATCCGTGCTAGTAGTTTCTGGCTCTAGGGGGCGATGCTACAAAGCTGAAGAGCCAGCATTGTCCAAAGATGTCTCCATGGTCATGTGGCCAGCAGGACTAAACACTGACCAAAGGGGTCCCTTTTTTTCCCAATAATTTTTATTGTTCTTTTTCACCCTTTACACATCTTAACTTTAATATTAGCAGTACTGTGCCATCATTATTATAGAAACCAATCTCATATAAATACATTTATATACATTTATATACATTCATGTACATTTATTAGAAATAATTTTCTAATCTCCATTATCCTTCTTTCGACTGTTCAACCATTTATACCAATTGTCCAGATTTTATAATGCTCCGACTCTTCTTTATCTTTTAACATCAGTTTATCCATTTCAGCACAACATAAAATTTTTTGAATTACTAATTCCTCTGTGGGTGTATTATTTTGTTTCCAGCATTGTGTGAATGCTATCCTTGTTGCTGTCATTTTATGTAGTAAAATATATTTAATCTTTTTCCTATATTTCCCTTTAATTATTCCCAACAAGAACAACTCCAGTTTAAACTCTTATCTGATCTTCCACTGTTTCTTGTATCCAACTTGATCCTTATTTTTCTACTTACTCTACTTTTTCTACTTTCGTTCGGCAAGCTCAGCGTCTTAGCCACTGAGCCACCGCGTTCCTAGGGCCTGGAGGGGACAAAACACCGTGCAGGGACCTCGGCTGTTTGGCAGGAAGTGGGATAACCCCAACTGGCCTTGTCCAGAGCTCCTGTCCCACTCACCCCCTTATCATCAGGATTTCAGACCTAGAACCTACCAGGCAGCTGCCGTCTTCCTTGGCTCCGCAGTCACAAAAGAACGATCCGTATTTCGCATATGAAATCTCGTGATCCTTGTGGCAAACCTTGGCACAGACAGTGCACACACCAACACCGTCAACCATTTTACAGGTGTGGCAGTGATACCTGCCAAGGTAGGAACAGAGAGCAGGCCGAGGATGGAGGGGGGAGGGAAATGATAAATGAGTGCTTTGTGATAAAGCAGACAAAAAGGCACACCTGGGTCGGTTAGACCAGCAGCCCCCATCATTTTTGGGGCATCAGGGATCAGTTTGACCATTGATGGAGGGAAATATTTCCACCGGCAGGAGGGAGGGAGCGTGGTTTGGCATGCAGCCAGCATCCTATGGATGGGGCTTGGCTTGTTTGTGCGGGCTGGTTTCTGACATGCCGTGGACCGCAAGGTTGGGAACCCCTGGTTTAGGCAGCAGGGGAAGCTCACCAGTGCTGGTTCATGAATTCCTTCTGCGTGATGGTAAAGGTACAAAGTTTGTTGCAGAGAGAGTCTTCGTCCTGTATTGTGCACAGAAGGAAACAGCGTTCATAAGACTTGCCCAGGATGGTTTCCTTCAACACCTACTACTCACAACTGGTACACTTTCTGCTGTTAAATGAGACATTTGTTAGTGAGTTTGCCCCATTTTATGACCTTTCTTGCCATTGTTGCGAAATGAATCCCTGCAGTTAAGTCAGCAATAAATATAGTGAATGCTAGAAATGCAGAAGTAAAGAGGAGACCTTTTATCACTTACAGTGGACATGGGACAAAGCAAAGAACTATTGGAGTAGGATGCATATCCTAATGCAGAAGATTGTCAAAGTGATTAATAAAGATAAAAACCAGAAGCTTTTTTTTTCTTGGGTTTAATGGAAAAAGACTTGGAAAAAATGTTTGGAACTTTGAAGCTATATATGTTGAGGGCATCAAGATTACTTTATGCCCAAAAATGGAAGGACGCTTTGATTCCCAAAATGGTCAAATGGCTGCAAAAGTTGATGGAGTTGGCAGAGATGGCTAAACTGATGGCTTTGAAGAAAAGGACAGAATTTATTTTTACTGCTGATTGGAAACCACTGCTGGAGGTGGGGGTGGGGGGGAATGAAACTTTTGATTTTGGGTTTTAAACGATGAGATAGATTTGTTATTATAAAAATGGCTGGTTTATATTACTATATAAAAATAAAAAGTTGAGCTTTGATGTTATTCTCTTATTCTACTGCACCAAACGGAAAGGAAGCCAATGCCCTTTCTTTCTTTTTTCTGCACTCTTCTCTATCTTTCCTGCTTTTTTCTTTGGCATTTTTGTATTCTATATTATTAAATAATAAAAGATACTTAATGGTCCAGCTTGCTGGGTTTTCTGTCCCACTTACCGAGTCTTCAGCCTGCGAGTCTTCCTCCTCCACAGCCAGTTCCTCTACCCAGTCAGAGTCCACTTCGATGGCCCGCTCTTCTCCGTCAACCGAGAGGTGACAGGTGCCCTGGCTGTTGCTCTGGCTCAGGGCATTGGTGACGTCAGCCAGGTAGGAGACGATGTGGCAGGTGCACTCCAGGATGGTCACGTGCTGCAAGAAAAGGGAAGGGACTTTACCTGCCTTTCCTAACAAACGCAGAAAGACTAGCAGGCAGGCAAGGGGAGTTTAGGTTAAGTCCTTGATTTAGGATTACAATCATCTTCTTTTAACGATCCCATAACCCCTTGCAGGGTGGAGTCTTGGGAAACTGAATGGAGCTAAGTGGCCAGATTCCCTTCCTGTTGCCAATGTGGAGTTTTGTTCAGCAGATAATATTCTGATTGTGCTCAGAGAGAAAAATACCTGCCTCTACCTAGGATCGAACTCCCAGCCTCTTGATTGTGAGGCGAAAGCTCCACCTCTAGGCCACCGCACCACTCACAATGGACCCCCAAATTTGAGTGGCAACTGAATGGAGCTGTTTATTGGCCGGATGCCCTTCCTGTCATCAGAGTGGAGTTTTGTTCAGCAGATAATATTCTGATTGTGCTCAGAGAGAAAAATACCTGCCTCTACCTAGGATCGAACTCACAGCCTCTTGATTATGAGGCGAGAGCTCCACCTCTAGGCCACCGCACCACTCGACTTAGGACCAAATTTCTGCTGTAAAGCGAGACAGTAGTTAAGTGAGTTTTGCCCCCATTTTATGGACTCTATTGTCACAGTTGTTAAGTGAATCACGGCAGTTAAGCCAGCAACCTGTTTGTTAAATGAATCCGGCTTCCCCACTGACTTTGCTTGTCAGAAGTCAAAAGGAGATCACGTGACCCTGGGACTCGTCATAAATACGAGTCAAGTTGTCCAGGGTCTGAATTTTGATCCCATGGCTGCGGGGATGTGGCATATTTTTTGCCTAAGTGTGAAAAACAGTCCTGAGTTACTTTTTCAGTGGCGTTGTAACGTTCAAACTGTCACTAAATGAATGGTTGTTAAGTCGAGGACTACCTGTAAATCTTGCCTGAGGACAGACTGAAAGCCAAGCCCATCCTTTGAAAAAGAAACCAGACTGGGTGATACAAAGATCTGTGATGACCCAGGGTGGGATACAAAACAGGTGAAGCACCTTTTATTCCTTCACTTTGCTTCAAAGCTCCAAATATCCTTGACTAGAGACAAAAAACTCCCCCACAAGCAGTTACAAGAAGGAGGAAATGCCATTTAAACTAAAAATGCCTATAAATTATACAGAATAAAAACAACACAAACCACACTAAAGCAATTAAGGGAACCAGGCAAGATAAGGGCTTGAAGACGTCCACAAATATGGGAACACACACTGGGAAGGACACCAAACTCAGAGAGGAATGACAAGACTAGAGATATTCCCATGCTTTGTTTCCAACACTGGCTCATGCGCAGTCCGTCCTTTTAACCAGTTCTCACAGCTGCAGCCCATGAAGAGGATCAAGGCTCTTTCCTCCCCCGTAGACCACGCCATTCCCATCTCTCCCTTATCCTCTCCTCTCTGCGTGTCCTAGGATGAAGAGGGGATGGGCCTGGGTCTTTCTCTGACTGCCCAACTGGCCTCTGCCCTTCCCCAGCCTCCTCCACAACCTCCAGAGCCACACTCCCACTCCCTGTCGCCTCTTCTCCCTCTTCCTCGGAGCCAGTCTCCAACAGGAGCATGACAAGATCACTTGCCAAGATGTTGCATTCTAGAGCAGAGATGGCCAACTTGTGGTCCATGGACCACTGGTGGTCCATGAGGAAATTGTGGTGGTCTGCAGTACACCCATGTCTACAACAATACCAGTGGCAGATGGACTGATGCTCGTGGGGAGGGAGGGTGGTGCGCAGGAGATTGCAGCATCGGAGCCCTTTCCTGGGTGTTCCCTGGCCTGCGAGGGGATAGGGGTGGGGAGGAAAGGAACCTCTGAACTGATGTTGTGTCCTGCCTATGCGCATTGAGGAGGCCGAGTGGCTGCCAGCGATGCCCTCAGGTGAAGGTGTTGCAAAGGGGAGATTCGAACCCTCCACTCCAGGAACCGCAAAGCACTCGCTGCCCCTCGGGCAGCTGCCGAGCGCTTCCTCCTTGCTAGAAGCGCTCACATGCCCAGTGGAGAGGAGGTGGCTTGGCGGCTGCCAGCAGGGGACGCAGGAGGCAACACCAGTTCAGAGGTTCCTTTCCCCCCCACCCCCTCGTAGGCCAAGGAACACCCAGGAAGGACTCCGATGCCACGATCTCCTGCGTGCATCAGTCCATCTGCCGCCGGTATCACCCGTTGCCCCACCTCCCTGCCAGCCGCCTGGTCTTCAGCACATGGCTCATCGGCCTCCAGACATCAGTTTCTCACCACCGAGCACCAGTTCAGAAGTTCCTTCCCCCCCCCCACTCCCACAGACGGGGGGGGGGGGGGGGG
>BHFT01030826.1:33963-86787 GCA_004320025.1 Laticauda laticaudata
CCCCCCCCACTCCCACAGAGGGGGGGGGGGGAAGAGAAAGAGATATGAGAGAGAGATTTAAGATTATGAGTTTGGTGGTCCCTGAGGTCCAAAAGGTTGGAGACCCCTGGTCTAGAGGAGCCTTACCTTGCCGTGCATGACGCTGGCATTCATTTTCTCAATCACATTCTTCTGAGACAAATATTTCTTGCTGAGAAAGGAGAGGAAAGAGGCTTGAAGGAGAAACGAGGCTCCATCCCACATCCAAAGCCCCAGGACCTGAACTGGGACTTTCCCCAAGCAACTGTCCCTTCTGAGGAGCTGGAGCACCACAAGACCCCTCCTCTCCCTTGGGCAGAGTTCCCAGCTGGGAGAAAGCCCCCCCCCCTCCAGCTGCTTCCCCTCACTCAAGTAACTTCAGTAGGGTAGCCACGTTCTGGTCAGCCGCTCTCCTGGCACCTCTTACCATCTCCCCAGCCAGTCCAGCGCTGCACTGTGCAGCTGGAGGTGACCGGCGCCTTGTCCGGCCCCGGCCAGGGTCGCCATGACCACCATAAGCTCCGGGAAGCCAGTCCCATCTCCATTTGCCAGCATCTCGGTAGCCATGGGAATGAGGGTGCTCAGGAGGACGGTGCAGGCTCCCTCGCCAACTTGGCTGGAGTGGGGAAAAGGAAGTAAGACACTTCATTGAGCAGCCAAAGGGGCACATTTTAATGGTGGCATCCCAACTAAGCAAGGATGGGCTCTGCAGTCCCAACTGTTCTGGCCCATTTCCCCAAACACCACAAACCCTCTGAAGCAAACTCAAAGATTCCTTTAATTAGGAGTGCCAGCAAAAAAAGTTTTTCTCTCACCACAGGCTAATAAATATGTCCAGCAGGGAGATGAGCAGTTGTCTACCACAATCTATTCATCTCCGCCCCCTGCCTTTTATCCCCAGAGCTAGGGTGGAGCTTCACTAGCAGCGGTGGCTCTTCTGTCCCAAGGACCAGCGCATAGATTTCCACTGCTCTCCTCTTTCCTGCCTTCTGCACATCTGTGCATCAGGCACTGGACTCAGCTGTTCCTCCTCTTCCTCATCAGCCTCCTCCAGACCTGGGGGCTGTTGACTCTTCATCTGAGGGCTGATGGACAGCCTAAGCTCTGCCTCTGTCTCTCTCTTTCTCTCTCTCTGCCAGCTCCTTTCCTCTTCCCCCTTGGAGCTCTCAGGTTGCCCTGATGCTGACCCTGACTGCCACGTTTCCTCCTCCTCCGATTCGGCTGCTGGAGGGGCAAGCGGCCGACAGGCCACAACACCATTCCCCTTGCAATATCAGGGGTTTTCAATTCAATGTACAGAATGTGAAGGATATGTTTATTTTCAAAGTCATAATGTACACTGAAGATGGCATTTAATTTCGCTGTACGCGGTGCAATGACAATAAACAAAACAAAATGAAACAAAGCAAAACTAATGATTTGATTTGATTTGATTTGATTTGATTTGATTTGATTTGATTTGATTTGGTTTGGTTTGGTTTGGTTACCAAACCAAACTTGGAGTTCCCAGAGAGCCTGGGCCCATTCACACCTGTTCTCCCGCACGATGTAGGTGGTCAGGAGTTGGAGCAGCTGCCTGTTCTCCTGCACCATCTCCAGCTGGTCAGACTCCTTTGGTGGAGAGGTGGTCATACGGGTCAGCCAGGCCTGGAGGCGGGCAGGCTCCACACACGCCAGCTGCGCCAAGGAGCCACACAAGCGCAGAAGGCTAGGGTTTGGGCTCTTCTCAGCTAAACAGGGGAGAGAGAGGGGGCAAGAGTCAGACATTGCTAGAGAGTGGCTTCTGAGGCTGTCTCAAAGGCCAAGGTTCAGGAAAGACCAAATTCAGTGTATATATTTTTTAAAAACCCACTCCTTGTATTTTTTTTTGTATTTCCTACTTGGGCCCAAAGCTTGGCCATACAAAGGACACTGAGAATCTGCCAGGGGCTGTTTATTTAGCCGCTGACACCCAGTTACCCTGCCAGGGGGAACCCTTTATGCTAGGAATGTCAAACACAAGGCTTGCGGGACGGATCTGCCCTGCAATGTGGTCAGATCCATCCCGCAGGGCTGTCCTAGAAAGTGTAAGGTTCCGGCCCACCTGGCTTCCGCCCAGTCTACTCAATGCAAAGAGGAAACATGCCAGCAGTTTGGGGAGTGGCGTCAAGCTGGCCATGTCCACCCAGTTGGCCACACCCATCATGTCAGCCCCCACCCCCCCCAGGTCAACCACAGCCCTGATGCTGCCTTCAATAAAATTGAGTTTGACACCCCTGCCTTATGGGTATCTAGCACTCACTTAGCTGGAAGAGCTTGGTGAAGAATTTCAGAACCCGGTTGCAGAACTTGGCCGAGAGGTTCTCGTTGGCAGTCGCCATCATGATCTGGACCAGCTCTCCACTGGATGGGAGGAAACACCCGGAGGCAAAGAAGACATGAGGAAGGGTTCTGGCCTTGCAATAGCCGCCTTCTCCGGCTACCTGCCCTGTCACTCATGAAGATGGAGGTTCAAAGACAAGATTTCCCCATTCCTGGGGTGCTCATCCCTTAAAAGACTTAGAATAACTTTATTGTCGCTTTGAATGTACTCTGATGAGCATACATTAAAATGAAATTTCCTTGCCTAGAGCTCTCAAAGGGTCACCACCTACAATATACACTACATAAACATGACTAAATCAACAAATAAATAAATATTATGCATATGCCCGCATAGCCACATATATTTTATGTCACAGAGAAACAATACAGTCTAGTTCAGATGCATAAAAATGAAGCTTACAACTTTGCCAGATGGATGGCTCAGGGAATAAAGCCATTACAGAATCGGGAAATCCTGCTGGAAATATTTTGGAACCTCCTCCCAGAGGGGAGCAACAAAAACAGATCCTGAAGTGGGTATGTGGGACCCAAGCTACTATTTCTTTTTAAAAAAAATTTAAACCTTTATTGAAAATTGAAACATTAAAATACAAATAAATCTAAAAAAAATAAGTTTGTACAATTCTCCATCATTCTTTGACAGTACTAAAAATCTACATACATTTTCATATATTTCTAATTAATCATATACATATACATATTTGTATCTTGTTCTGATCTATACATTTCATACTCCTACTATCTATCTATTGATACCAGTTATCCCAAATTGAGTAATGTTTTGAGTCTCCTTCATTGTTTAATTCTATAGTGAGTTTGTCCATTTCTGCAAGATCGAAAAGTTTTTGTATCGCTAATCAATTGGTTGGTATATAGTGGCCATTTTCCAAGATTGTGCGAGTGCAATTCTCACTGCTGTGAGTGATGTGTAAAATCAAATATTTAATCTTTTTAGGGTACTTTCCCTTAATAATCCCCAATAGAAACAATTCTGGTTTCAATTCTATTCAGCAATGTGCAATTTCAATTAACCACTTTGGTATTTTGATCCAGTATATTTTAATTTCCAGGCAAAGACACCATACGTGGAAAAAGGTATCTTGCACCTATTTACATATCCAGCAATTAGGGTTTAAATTTGGATACATTTTTGCAAGTCTTATTGGGGCTAAATGCCAACAATAAAACATTTTATATTGGTTTTCTTTATATTTATTTTATTTACTTATTTGACTTGTCAATCACGAACAAGGTAATATATGCAGCAGATTTTGTTTAATGTATAGTTTTTGTTCCAAATTTTTCCCCAGTCTTTTAGCTCAATACTGTATCCTCAAGCTACTATAATTTCTAAACTGCCCCCAAAGTGGAGTAAATCCATTTAAAAGATACACTTATGCCATAGGTGTCCAAACTTGGTCACTTTAAGACTTGTGGACTTCAACTCCCAGAATTCTATGCTGGCTGTGGGGTTCTGGGAATTGGAGTCCACAGATCTTAAAGTGGCCATGGTTGGGACATCCCTGCACTATATAAACACGGTGATTAAAAAAAAAACCAATGCTGGGAACATTTCAGAAGCACTGATAAAGCAGGAAAAACAAGAACAGGCAGTTCTTGACTTAGAACAGTTCCTTTAGTGAACATTCGAAGTTACAATGATATTTAAAAAAATGACTTATGACCGTTTTTCACAGTTATGACTTTTGCACCATCCCCTTGGTCACATGATCAAAATTCAGATGCTTGGCCATTGATTCAGAGTTATGATGTGTCTCAAGATCATGTGACCTTCTAACCAGCAAAATTAAAGGGGGAAGCCAGATTCCCTTTAACGACCGGGTGACTAACTTATCGACAGCAGTGATTCATGTAACAGTGGAGGTGAGAATGGTCATAAAACGGGGCAAAGCTCACTTATCAAAGGTCTCATCCTTAGCCGCAGAAATGTTGGGGCTCACATTGTGGTCATAACCTCAAGGACTGCCTGCAACTCACCTTTCCGCAAAGAAATCCTCCATGGCTTTCCGGGCCTGGCTGCTCTCCAGCTGTTTCTCCAGATGTTGCAGACATTCCTCCAAGATGGCTTCATCGAGGCCACTAAGAGACAAAGGACAGAGCTGTTCTTGAGAAACATTTCTCCAGGAAGTCGAGAGTAAAACAAAGAGCTGGAATAACCTTGATCTGAAGTCGCTTCAGGTGGGAAACTTTCTGGTTTTTCTCTGAGGAAATTTTGCTTCTCATCCAAGAAGCTTCATCCCTTCTTGGATGAGAAGCGAAACGTCTTCAAAGAAAAACCACAAAGTGCAGCGGCCTCTTGAAAAAAGCACCTTTGGGACAACTATGACCTGGAGGTACTGAGATGTCAACTAAAAAGTACTTCTTTGGTCATTTTAGTTGCCACCAGAAAGGGAGTGGGGGAAAGTAGTGCATTCCTGGAATGCTTCGGATAATTGCAAGGTAGCCAAAGCTGTTGGCATGCAAGATTATTACTGGAGAACATGATGGGTGACTCTTGGCTATGGGTGTGTCCCATTGGGGGAAAGACCAGGGTCGAGGGGGAAATTAATGATGTATCTTAGTGTCGGCTGCACCCAGGTAACACCGACATCACTACTAATAAATCATTTTTTTTTACTCTGTGGCTAGAGACTTATGATTTGAATGGGGGTGGATTTGTCAGAGCCCTGACATGAGAATGTCCAGACATTCAGGTGGATGTTGCGGTCTGTCGGTCTCCGGCCCCTCCAGCAGCTGAATCAGAGGAGGAGGAGGAGGCGTGGGAGTCGGGGTCATCATCAGGGCAACCTGGGAGCTCCAAAAGGAAATGGAGCTGGCAGAGAGAGAGGGAGAGAGAAAGAAAGAGGGAGGCAGAGCCTGGGCTGTCCATCAGCCCTCAGATGGAGAGTCAACAGCCCCCAGGTCTGGAGGAGGCTGATGAGGAAGAGAAGGAACAGCTGAGTCCAGTGCCTGACATGAGGATATGCAGAACGCAGAGGAGAGGAGAGCAGTACTATGGGCTGGTCCTTGGGATGGAAGAGCCACTGCTAACCAGAGTGGAGCCCTAGCTCTGGGGATAAAAAGGCAAGGGGAAGAGATGAATAGGTGTGGCAGACAATTTATTCATCTTCTGGCCGTCTGGACTTGTTAGCCTGCAAGATAAACTTTTTTGCTGGGACTGCAGGCATTCCTTATAAAGGAATCTTTTGAATTCACGTCAGAGGGTTTGTCATGTTTGGGGAGCTGGGTCAGAACAATAGGAAGAAGCAAAGGGAGCTCACCTGTTTGGGTCAGGGTGGTTGGCCAGAATGTTGTAGCAGCCCATGATCAGCTTCTCGTAGACCCGCGAGAGGAACTCGTCCGATTCTGCTGGGCCCAGGATCCTCTCCAGGGAATTGCTGCTCATCTCGGCCACACTCTCTGTGCTGGTCTCCAGCAGGAGAGGCAGGAGCGTGCGGATCACTTGGGGCGGGTTCAGGTCATCTGACCAACTGGAGCCAGAGAGGAGAGACAAACATTTCCTGAGAGAAAGACTCTTGGCAACATCACTTCCACCACCACCATGTGAGCAAAGATTCCAGGGGGGAGTGGAGAAAGGGGCTGGCCAGGACTTACACCACAAGATCTCCAGTGAGCCTGACCAAGGAGAGGAGGGTGTGCTTCAACGAGGCTGCCAAGGGAAGGCTCTGACTGCACAGGGTGCCCAAGTGGGCGGCCTGAACGGCGCTGATGTAGCTCTCGGCCGGGATTGTGTCATTGGCAAAGGCATTGCGCTGTCAAGACAGACAGAGGCGTCACGTCCCCTTTTTTCTTTTAATTTTTTTCATACATCTCAAGTGAGCAATGTGATTCCAGGTTACAACATACATATATAGTCATAGTTACATTTCCAGCTTTCTTATCTAGTTTTGTATCAGATCATTATCTATTCCATTAATCTTTTAATAAATTTTCATTTCATATTTTCCATTCATTAATCCAGTAACAAAAAACATTTTCATCTTAAAACGTATTTTCCACTCTTTATCCTCTATTCTTTTCATTTCCAGCTTACCACCTTTTATTTTACATATTTTCTTCTTTTACTTTCTCGAAGCCAATGTACAGCAAACAAAAAACAAAAATAGAATAAAACATCAATATAATCATTCTTAATTATTACCTTCCAATTAACAATTATTTACTATTTTATATGCATGTGTTTCTTTTTTTCCCCATTCAGGATCCATATAGTATTTCCCCCCAATCTACAATGAATCTTACATTTCTTCCAGATATATTCATATAACCATTTCATATTTCCCCTTTGTTTCCATGAAGCCAAAAGTTGCCATGGAATTTCATTTAAGTTTCATTCATCTTTTTAAACATAATATAATAATCTCATTGCAAATACTTTACAATATAATCATTTATCATTTACGTTCTCGTTTTTCAAGTCTTTCCAGCTACCACCCAGCTGGAAAGAAGCTCCGAGACCGCTTCATCGAGAGGCTGGGACTCCCAGCAGCCTCCCAGAGAGCAGGAGAGAAAAGCACAAAAGAGACCAATTCCCAGACAGAAACACATTTGAGCCACCGAATGACAGCAAGGCAGAAGAGAAGAAGCCAACTAGATGGTCCACCATGGGAGGGCATGACCAGCCCGGGAAGAGGAGGGAGAAAAAATAAGACTAGGCCCACCTACCACTTCCTCCTGCACCCATCAGCGAAAGAGGGCTTTTTAAAAGGCAGACTCACCCAAGACCCAATGTTGGGGAACTCGTTGGTATGAATGCTGTTCCAGGTTTCGCACAGTGACTGGATGGCTGACGGCAAATTCTGGATCAGAACCGGCCCTGCCCAGCGAGAAAACAAAAGACCCACCAGTCAGAAAAGCTGGAGCTTGACCTGCTGCCAATTCCAGCCCCAATGGACACAAACACACCCCCAAGATAAAAAAGGGACACCAGCAGCTAGGAGACAAGAGAGGTTTGGCATGGCTTGCTCCTACCCTCCAGGATGTTGAAGAGGTTTAGTGCCACTCAACTGAGCACAATTGGGATCATCGATCCTGAGATCCTCCAAGGCAGAGGTCTCCAAACTTGGCAACTTTGAGACTTGTGGACTTCAACTCCCAGAATTCCTCAACCAGCCATGGGAGCTGAAATCCACAAGTGCCTGTTCTGACCCAAACCTTGTTCCAAACAGAGATAAAAGCAAAAACTTTTGTTTTGCTTCTCTGCGAATTCCGTTAATAGGTTATTAAAACTAATTGTCTCTGATAAGAACGAGCCTTGCCAAGGTTGTGCAAGGCTGCCAAGAACACTAGATAAAATTGCCAAGAAATATTTCAAACAAAAAGAGTCTCCAAACACCAACCAAGATATTCCGAATGTCCACAAGGCTTGAGTGCAAAAACTTCTTTGTTTCCTGCAAAGAACTCTGGTTTCTCAGCTGGCTTTTATTTCTTGAGGGAGGGGCCATTACCTTGCAGCCTTACTCCCGAGTTGCCCATGCAGCCGCCCTTTCCTTCGAGCAGTCCTGCGCGCACGCGGACTGAGCACAGGCTCCTCGGGGACCTCCTCCTCACTGCTACCAGCCTCCACAATCTCCACTCCCTGATGGTCCTGGTCCCACCCCGCCTCACATGCAGGCCCCTCGTCTGAGTCCTCGCTTTCCGAGACCTCAGCTGTCCGCACCTGCTGCCGGCAAACCACAACAGTCTCAAAGTTGCCAAGTTTGGAGAACCCTGCTCCAAGGGATCTCTTGTTTCCTTTCCCCTCAAGAGCTGGGCCCGTGCCTGTCTTCCCAGAACCAAAGCCGGACTGCAAACCAAACCAACGGCAGGGCACCCAGGCTGCCAAACTCAGATCCAGCTAATCCGCTCAGCTGAAAGGCTTTCCCCCTGAGCAGCTAAAGCTAAGATATGCTGCCACTTCCCAGTTACAGATGGGTCCCTGGTTTATGACGGCAACTTGAACCCCCAAATTTCTGTTGCTAAGCAAGGCAATTGTTAAGTGAGCTTCATCCCATTTTATGACCTGTCTTGCCACCCTTGTTTAGGAAATCACTGCAGTTACGGTGTTTCCCCAAAAATAAGACCCGGTCTTTGTTTTCTTTGGGGCCCCAAAATAAGAACCAAGTCTTATTTTGGGGGGATATCTTACCCCACTTACCTTTAGGACCACTGCAAGGTGAGGAAAGTCATAAAATGGGATAAAATTCACTTATTTTTTTTACCTAGCAGCATATATTTCGGGCTCCACTGTGGTGGTAAGTTGAGATCTACCTGTTGTTTATTCTGGCTTAATAATCCTTTTGCATCATGAAGAAGCAGCAGCATATGCAAATGTAATTAATATTACTTTTTTAAAATTAAAAACTGAACAACTGGAGCCAGAGAGTGACTTACCCAGAGTGTTGGATTTGCAGCGACTGGAGCCAATGGCCAGTACGGCCGCGTATCCTTGCAGCTTCTCTTCAGTGGGTTTGGTCTCAGCCGAGCTGTCCTCGCAAAGGCTCTGAAGCAGGTAAGATCTGCAGAGAGAGAGAGAGAGAGAAAGAGAGAGAGAGAGAAAGAGAGAGGGAGAGAGAGAGAGGGAGAAGCCATTGGGACTCCACCACATCCTTCCAGGTAGAAGACCGCCACAGCCAGGGTGAAGAGAGTCCCAGCTACCTGGTGAAGGTGGCGTAGGTATCGATCAGCTGCAAGGCAGCTGGCAGCAGGTTCTTGGTGATCTCCGAGGACTTGTGGGGGTCAGTTTCGGCAGCCAGCTTGGAGAAGTGCTCGTCCAGGGAGACCTGGACTTTGGAGATGGCCGCATCCAGGGTGTAGATGGACTGCAAGCTGGGGATCTCGTGCAGCTGGAGGATGGTGGTGCAGTCAATCCCGCAGAAAGAGGAGATCTTAGGAGGGAAGAAGGCAGGATTGTTCCCCTTGGGGCTAAGGTGGGATTTGATCCCTCGCTCTGTTCCAACTCAGTTCTTAGAGCAGGGTTTTCCCAACCTTGGCACCTTGAAGAGGGGTCAACTTCAACTCCCAGAATTCCCCAGCCAGCACAGCCACAGTCCAGCCCAGAATTAAATTGCTGGCAGTAACCAGTTTGCCTGCAATACCACATTTTAACCACTGAGAGGGAAGGAGGGAAGGAAAATAGCAATAGCCCTGAGACTTATATACCACTTCACAGTTGCTTTTACACCCGTGTCCAAGCAGTTTAGAGAGTCAGCCTTTTGCCCCCAACAATCTGGGTCCTCAGTTTACTGACCACATAAGGATGGAAGGCTGAGTCAGCCTTGAGCCGGTCAGAATTGAGCTGCTGGCAGTGGTCAGAGTTTGCCTGCAATACCACATTCTAACCACTGGGAGGGAGGAAAATAGCAACAGCACTTAGATTTATATACCACTTCACAGTTGCTTTTACAGCCCTCTCTAAGCGGTTTAGAGAGTCAGCCTCTTGCTCCCAACAATCTAGGTCCACATTTTACTGTCCTCAGAAGGACGTAAGGCTGAGTCAGGCTTGAGCCGGTCAGAATCAAACACTTGGAATGAGCAGTGAGTTAGTCCCACAGTCCTGCGTTCTAACCACTGCACCACTATGGCTCTATTTAGATGAAATCCTGCTTTTTCTACCCAGATTAAAAGGCATAATGTTGTATTATCGGCAATGGCCGAGATCACCCTGTCAATAAAGAAACAAGGAGGCGGAAACGTTGTTATTCGAGTGTCTTATTATTCCACAACTCCTGGGGCCTGAACGCACCTGCCTGGCGAAATACTCCTCTGCGATCTCCACGTCGTACTTGACAGAGCTGCATTTGCCCGAAGTCACCTCGACCAGGGAAGAGGCATGCTCGGATTTCATCCCTTGTTTGATGAGGTGGTCCTAAGGGGGACGTCCCAAGGAAAAATAGATTTTTTTAAAAAAATTTAAATCAGTGTTCACCAACTGGTAGGCCAGGGACCACTGGTGGTCTACAAGAAAATTTTGGTGGTCTGCAGAGAAATGTCCCCCCCAAAGCAATTAATCCAGGCTGCGTGGGAACACAAGGCTTGCATTGCGAACAACACGAAGTAGTGAGAGGAGAGGGGAAAGGGCGGGGGGGGGGACTTGCCCCACACATCTCGTCTGGCCACCAGGCTGCTTCTTTCAGCTTCTTACTTCTTCTGCTTTTGGCTGCACGCAAGGAAAACAGCAAAAGTCTTCCTTTCTCTCCCCCAAACTCCACCAGAAATGAGACTTTGGGACCCTGCAAGGCCTCCTGCTCTAAGAGGCTGCACTGGCGTGACAAGTCTCACAAAGACACATTTATGGGGGAGTTTGGGGCAGAGAAAGAAAGACTTTGGCTGCTTCTGCTGCTTTCCTTGCATGAAGCTAAAAGTCTCTCTCTTTCTCTGTCTCCTTGAGAATGGAGCTGGAGACAGTATCATGCGATCCCAAAGAATGATCAGTTGGTAAGAAAACAGGGTGGGAAATTTTCCTGCAGACTTTTTTTGGGGGGGCGGGGGTTTCCCAGGGTCTCTGGTCCACGGGATTTAAAATGATGAGTTTGGTGGTCCCTGAGGTCCAAAAGGTTGGCGACCTGATTTAAATGAAAAGAGAAGATGGGCCGAAGGGAAGAAGAATGGTGGGGTGCCAGGAACCACGTTCTGGTAAAACTTACTCTGGGAGTCCCACCTGGAGAAAAATCATTTCAACCCAGCCTTTCACTTGATTTACCAATATAGACTTTTTACCACACCTGGACATACAGATAGTCCTCGACTTATGACAATTGAGCCCAGAATTTACATGTTGCCGAGGGAGAAATTTGTTAAGCAAGTCCTGCCCCACTTTTACAACTTTGCTCGCAGCGTTCGTTCAGCGAATTGCCACAGTTGCTAAATTAGAAGCACGGTTGTGAAGTCAATCTGCCTTCCACATTGGCTTGGTTCATCAAGACAGTCGCAAAAGGAGACTACACTGTTGTAAATGTGGTGGAGAAGCACATCCAAAGCATGTAAATCTCGTGACCATGGGGATGTTGCAATGGTCATAAGGGTGAAAAATGGTGCTGGGTCCCTTTTTATTAAAAGAACTGTTGTAAGTCAAAAACTACTGGTATTGTTCTGACCAAGGCTTGGGAAGACTGTAATTAAGCACACGCTTAGTCCAAATAGCTCGTTTTATTTCAACGCTGGGAATTATGTGCATTCCCAGCCGGTAATGAGTCCCAAACAATCCCTCGATATAAGCACCCACTTTTCTCTCCTTTGAATTGCTGCCAACAACTAAAGTGACAAATGAACTATAAAAAACCAACCGAGCGAATGACTTTACTTCCTGCAAAGGTTTCTTCATGTCTTCCTTTCCTTTATACCTTAGGGGAGGGCCAATCACCTCCCAGCCTTACTACTGAGTCGCCCCTTTTGTCTCAGCTGTTCTTGCCTTCTAGCAGCTCTGTGCACATGCACACTGGGAACAGGCTCCCTTTGCTCCTCTGCCTCACTGCTGACAGACTCTGGAGGCTCCAGAATCAGCACACAACTCCCAGATAGTCCTGGCCCCACCACTGCATCCGATGCAGGATCCTTGCCCGAATCCTTCCCAAAGTCCCGGACTAGTCCCCACTGGCCGATTCCACTGCAATTTGCATAGGCTGCCGGTGAACCAAAAGTATATTCGCGACTCACCCCACCCAGAGGAATGCTTACCTTGATCCAGTTGACGTAGGAGGGGATGTGGAGGCGGGATGACCAGCGCAGGGTGTGGAGGATGTCACATTCCCGCATCTCTGGGCTGTTCATGGCCAGCTGATTCATGTAGCTCTTGGATGGGGGAAGGAGGCCGAGGATCCGCCAGAGGATCAGGAAGTAGTACTGAAGCGCGCAGGCCTCCTGCTCGAGAGAGACAAAGCCAAGCCACCTGGTCAGCCAGTCCTTCCAACAGTGGGGCCCCAAGGCCAGAGATGCTCCCCTGCCCCACAAGGAGGCCCCCAATGGAGTTGTTGTCCTTACCAAGGCCGTGACATTTTTGTTCTCCTTCCGGCGGAGGGTGTCAAACTGGGAGCCAGCAGCCAGCAGCGAAGCCAGGGCAGAGTAGAGCTCGTCGTATTTCATGGCCTTGGAGAACAAGACCTCGCACACCTGAAAGGAAAGCATCACCTCCTGAACTGCTCAGGAATTGTTCTTCCCCTTTGCTGACCCAGGTTCCATTCAACTCTGAACAAACCAGACTGTCCCTCTCTCTCTCTCCTCACTGGGAGGAGAAAAGGAAAGGCAGCTTGCCAGAGAAACATAGAGCTCTAGCTTGGGGTGGGGGTGGGGGCCTCTGGAAGCAGAGATCATCATCATCATCATCATCTTTTAACCATTCCATAATTCCTTCAGGGTGGAGTCTGGGCAATTGAATGGAACTAGCAGAGTGCTTTAATGACCAGATGCCTTTCCTGACGTGAAGTTTTGTTCAGCAGATATATTCTCATTGTGCCCAGAGAGAGAAATATCTGCCTCTACCTAGGATCAAACCCACAGCCTTCTGATTGTGAGCCAAGAGCTCCACCTCTAGGCCACCGCACCACTCTCTCTGGAAGCAGAGATATTGTGGATTAAACCCTGGCAAGCGCTGAACAACCTCGGTTTACAAATCTAATGGAGCCCAAAATTCCCACTGTTCAGAAAGGTGGCTGTTGAGGGGTTGTTGTTCTTTTTGGCCCCAGTTGTTAAAGAGAATCACTCTGGTTGTTAAGTGAATTGTGTGGTTATTAAACAAATCCAGCTTCCCCTATTGACTTTGCTGGTTGAATGCTGGCTGGAAAGGTTACAAATTGTGATCAGGTGACCCTAGAAGGCTGGGACTATTATAAATACATGTCAGTTATCAAAGGCCCGAATTCTGGAGAAGGAGAAGGCAGAGGCATGAATTTGAGCGGCAGTCCAGGAAAATTTCCCAGCCTAGCGCATGATACTTGGTCCAAATTTGGCACCACAAGGGACTGCACACACCTCCCTAATCTGATCTTCCCACAGGAAACTCTAGAGCTGCGGCCCCCCAGCCTTTTGGGTGCCAGGGACCAGTTCCGTGGAGAGAAGTTTTTCCACAGACCGGAGGAGTATGGGCGTGGTTTCACATGCTGTCTGCATCCCACGGATGGGATTGCACGGATCGGTTCCTGGCATGCCGTGGCCCGGTGCTGGTCCACAGACAGGGGTTTAGTGACTCCTGCTCTAGAGAGTTCAATCTGCTCTGCAATGGACCCACCAACCTTTCCCCTGAAGAAGATCCTCAGTGTGAACCAGCCAGTGGTAGTATTCAAATTTTTTTACTACTGGTTCTGTGGGCATGGCTTGGTGGGCATGGCAGGGGAAGATTACTGCAAAATCCCCCTTCCCTCCCTGCCCCACGAACCTGCTTTCCAGCTCTGTTCTCCTGCGTAGGGCAACCAAAGGAGACCCAGCCGATCAGCTGGGAGTCGATGGGAGGCAGAGAAGAGATGGGGTTGGCGGGGCCAGTCAGAGGTGGGATTGGCCAGTTCTCCAAACGACTCAAAATTTCCCACTACTGGTTCTCCAGAACAGGCCAAAACCAGCTGAAGACCACCTCTGAAACTAGCCAACCTCCTTGCAGCCTTTCCAGGGACCAACCCTACCTCAAACCTTTCCCAGAGAATGCATGGTGTGTGTGTGTGTGTGCATGTGCATGATCAGAAGAGAGGAAAGCAAGAGTTTTAAAGGAAGAGTCCTGTTACCGTGCTATCGAGGCGATTCAAGTCGTCTTCAGATGCTTCTGGGGAGAGGATGCAGTAGAAGCGCGGCTGGGGGGCAGTGTCTGAGAAAGAGGAAGCCATGTTAAGAGGTTTTAAAATTTCCAAAAGGAATGTACATACATACACACACGCACACACACCTGCCCAGACTGCTCCTTCGTGGATACCTTGGGCTAAGAACTTCACCCTCCCAAAGTGCTAGGTGGGAGCTGAATTCTACACCTGAGTTCTCCAGGAGTCTCAAGGAAAGGAGAGCATACTAAGGGACCCAGCTGCCTATCTGTCCTTCTGGAGAGAGACCTTCTGGTGTTTCAGGGGCCTAATCCTAAGGTTTTCCCTTGGGGGCCCTTCCATACCAGAGGGACAGTGCTTGGCCCAGTTTTCTTCCACTTCCTTGAAGCCATGATAAAGTGGGGAACAGGCCGGCCGGCTGCCCTCCTGGCTCGCACTGGCCCAAATGATGGGAGGAGTTAAGAGGTTATACTGGACCTAGAGAACAAAAAGAGGCGACAGAAAGAAAAATATGGGGCACCAGGGTAATTCCAAAAGAATCTGCTTCTGCTATGAGGGTCAAAAGAAAAAAGAAAACTTGGCTTTTCTAAACTGACTGTGGTTTATCTGAAGAGTTCCTTGTCCAAAAAGAGGAGGGGGGAGAAAGAGAGAGAAAGAGGGAAAGAGAAGGAGTAAGAGAAAGAGAATGAGAGAGAGGGAGAGAGGAAGAGAAAGAAACAGAGAGGAAGAGAGAGGAAGAGAAAGAGAGAGGGAAGGAGGGAGGGGGAGTGAGTGAGAGAGAAAGAGAAAAGGAGGAAAAGAAAGAGAGAAAGAGAAGGAGAAAGAGAGTAAGAAAAAGAGAAAGAGAGGGAGGGAGAGAGGAAGAGAGAGGGAAAGAGAAAGAGAAAGAACGAGAGAGGGAGGGAGGGAGAGAGAGAGAGAAAAGCAAGAAAGTTGTAACATTGGCTCACTTTGGGATCTGTTTTCTTCATAGGATTTGGGTCTGAAAAGAGGGAGGCACAGCCGAGCATAAAAGCAAAGCAGGGACAAGCCAATAAACCGTATTTTTCAGTCTGATCTTCAGGGCCTGCGGGGATTATTTCATTGCTCAAGACATCTCTAGGTACCTCAGAGAGCATTCAAAGGATGGACTGACCACCCCCCAAAAAAGAAAATCTTGATTGACAAGGCAATGCATGAGTCAGGCATCTCCCCCTCCTCTCCTGTCTTCGCAACCCACCTGCTCAAATAAATACACGGGCGCCTTTGAGTATTGGTGAAGCAGGTAGTCAAAGACCAAGAGAAGGCGGGCTAGCAGGAGAGGGACGCATCGGAGCTGAGAGTCCAAGTTGGCTGCAACATCCAGGATGGTCTGGACACAGAGGGTCAGGATGGTCCGCTGGCCTTTTTCGGAGAAGCTGTGGAATATGAGCAGCAGGAGCTGGAGGTGCTCCACGTTGAGGTCCTCTGAGTCACTGGGGAGAATCCCCTGCAGGGCGTTTTGCTTCAAAGTGCTCACAAACCTGGCAGGGAGGGAAGGAGGGAGAGAGATTCAGGAAGGGAGGGAAGGAAGGAAGGAGGAAGGAAGGAAGGGCAGAGAGGGAGAAAGGAAGAAGTGAGAAGCAGTAGGGAGGGAAGAGACAGAGAAATTCAGGAAGGGAGGGAGGGAGAAAGGAAAGGAGCGAAGGGGAGAGGGAGGAAGGAATGAAAAAAAGGGAAGGGAGGGAGGAATGAGAAGAAGGAAGGAAAAGAAGGAAGGGGAGAGAGAAAGGAAGGAAGGAATGAGAAGAAGGCAGGAGGGAGGGAAGAAGGGAGGAATGAGGGGGAGGGAGGAAAAGAAGGAAGGAAACATTCAGTAAAAGGCAGCCCTTGCACCTTCATGTTATCTGGGCAATGGGGATACCATTTTACATGTAACAGTGCAACAATTATACATTGCCACTGGACTGAAAACCTTCTGAGTTTGGTGCGCCCAGCCAAAGCTGTGACTCCAGCGCCTCCCCAGGACTTTCTCCTACCTCTCCCACACATTCAGACACTCTGGGACATCCGGGTCCATCTGGGTGCTGGCTTTATGCTGCCAGATGAGGAGGAAACGGGAGAGCACCGACAAGCTCTGGGGGTGGATGTAGAGAGGCCATGGCCCTTCGGAGAAAGGAGACACCCCCAGCTGCTGCAGGAGAATGTTCTGGAAAAAGACAACCATCGCGTGTGTTGAAAGACTGAAGGGGAGCAGCTCTGTCAGTTGCGAGCGATATACTTCTTTTTTTTTTTTAAAAAAAGGGGCAGCCTCCTGTAACTCTTTGAACCCTTATTTAACTACAATCATCATCATCATCACTCTTGCAGGGTGGAGTCTGGGCAACCGAATGGAGCTAGCAGCGTTTTTTAATGGCCGGATGCCCTTCCTGTCTCCAATGCGGAGTTTTGTTCAGCAGATTTTTTTTCTCATCGTGCCCAGAGAAATATCTGCCCTCTACCTAGGATCAAACTCACAGCCTCCTGATTTGAGATGCGAGAGCTCCACCTCTAGGCCACCGCACCACACCTTGTTTTAACTACAACAAGGGAGAACAGTGAAATGGGTTGAAATGAGGGGTTCTTGGTGCCCTCTGAGCTTGGCTTGTTTCCTTGCAGACGTTTCATGACTCAACTAGGTAACATCATCAGCGTGAAGAAAAAATGCAATTTGCTATTTATGTATTATCTTTTCTAGCACCGATGCCTGGTTTGGGTCATGAAATGTCTGCCAGAAAACCACCAAGTTCAGAGGGCACCAAGGACCCCCCAGTCCTCCTCCTCCTCCACTCCTTCTCCCCATCCTCCTCTGTGCAAACCCCACTTCCTTCTAACACTGATGATGTTACCTAGTTTGGGTCATGAAACGTCAGCCAGGAAACTACCGACAGTACCAGGGGCCCCTGGTTTAACGACACAGACTTAACACTGGATTGCTGGCCCAGTTTAAATACAGGGAAATGCCCAAACACACCTGCCTTTGAACACAGGCACAGAGAAGCTTCTTCTCGAAATGAGAACGTGACGGAGATTTCCTCATTATTATTCCTAACAATTTGCAGTTTAACCAGCAGCTCCTCCCTGGCCAGAAAGCCAGACTCACCTGCAAGGTTGGAGACTGGAGGTCAGAGGTCACCAAGGAGTGGTTGAAATGGTACAGCGCAGCCGCAAACTCTTCCTCTTCGGAGGTCCCTGCGGGAGCACGCGGTCAACAGGTGAGGCCAGAGCCTCCTCCTGACCCCCCCACCCCCACAAGTCCAGGGCAGGGCAGGATCTTTCCACGTGTCCCTTCTGGAGCGAGAATGAAGCCCGGTGACCCAATCTCTTCCTCCTGAGGGAGGCTACCTCCCCCACCACCACTGGCCTCTAGTTCAACCTCCAGGACTTTAGTTTTCCATCCAGTTCACAACTGCCTTAGATTCCTCAGCCATTGAGCTGTCATTTATGACCTACCCTGAAAGCAACTCCTAGCTTGATTTTTACACGTATGCCCTTATAAGCCCTACCCCCCAAAATAAGCCCTAATTAAGATCCCACCCACTCTAGAGCGCATGAGTAAAAATTAAGCTAGGGTGGGGATGGGGGTGGTGGAGCTGCCCTACTGCTTACTTTGGACAGTTAATGTAGCCATGACACCTGCCTTACAGGCCCGTTTCTTCCGCAGCCGGCAAGGCCGGCAAGGCTTTCCTGAAGGCCTCTGTAGCTGATAACAAAGCTCAGGATCGATCCAGAGCTCTGTTATCGGCNATGTAGCCATGACACCTGCCTTACAGGCCCGTTTCTTCCGCAGCCGGCAAGGCTGGCAAGGCTTTCCTGAAGGCCTCTGTAGCTGATAACAAAGCTCAGGATCGATCCAGAGCTCTGTTATCGGCTGCAGAGGCCTTCGGGAAAGGCTTGCTGGCCTTGCCGGCTGCAGAAGTTGTTCCTGAAGGCAGTGAAAAGGAGGGCAACGCGTGCAAGTGAGATGAGTCAGTGGATGACATCCTCCCTGAAAATAAGACCTGGTGCCTTTTTTCGATAGCCCCCCCAAAATATAAGACAGGGTCTTATTTTCAGGGAAACACAGCAGGAGATCTAGACTGGAGAGCCAGAATGGGGGCCAGAGAGATGGGCTTGCTGAAAGAGCTTGACTTGCCCCAAGTGGATTTTCCCCAGAGTTACTCAGTCCCCACCCCTCTGAGGGCTCAATCTGCAGGCTGGGGGCCAGGGAGACCCCTATTGTGGTTCGCCGGCAGCCTGGGCAGATGGCAGCGGAATCGGACAGTGGGGAAGAACGGGGACCAGCCTGGGAGTCTGGGGAGGATTCGGACAAGGTCTTGTGCCAGAGGACCTTGCAGAGATGGGACCAGAATCATCTGGGATTTGTGCGCTGCCTCCAGAGCCTGCAGAGTTAGGCAGCGGCGAGGCAGAGGAACAAGGGGAGCCTGTTCCCAGGGTGCATGTGTGCAGAGCTGCCAGATGGCAAGAGCAGCCAAGACAACAGGGGCGACTAGGGAGTAAGGCTTGGAGGTAATTGGCCCTCCCCTCAGGTATAAGGTAAGTACAAAGGTAGAGAAACCTTTGCACGACCAAAGTCATTTGCTCTGTTCTGATTAAACCTTGAAGCTCTGTGTGGACTTTGTACTTCAGTTGGCTTTTTACAGTTCATTTTGGCATTTTAGTTGGCAGCAATTCAAAGAAGAGAAAGGTGAGTGCTTATCTCAAGGGACTGTTTGGGACTCATTACGGGCTGGGAATGAACATAATTCCCAGCAGTGAAATAAAACAAGAGTTGTTTGGAATAAGCATGTACTTAATTACAGTCTCAGGAAGCCTTGGTCAGAACAACCCCTCCCGCCTTCCTGACCTTTAAGCCCATCCTTGTCCACTTCTTTGATGATGCTGGCCAGGGTGGCCATATGCTGCTCCGTCAGAGAGACGCTCAGGTAGTTGCGAATGAAATTGTTCTTCGAGTCCAGCATGGAGGAAGTGAGGAAGTTGAGGATGTTGGAGGCCAGATTTAAGAACTGAAAGAAACGAGAAAGCCAAAAGCCTCAATGAAAGAAAGGAAGGAAGGAAGGAAGCAGAAAGAAAGAAAGAAAGAAAGAAAGAAAGAAAGAAAGAAAGAAAGAAAGAAAGAAAGAAAGAAAGAAAGAAAGAAAGAAAGAAAGAAAGAAAGAAAGAAAGAAAGAAAGAAAGAGAAAGCAGACAGAATTTGAGTCCAGGGTAGAGCTCACCAGTTCCGGGTCTTTGCGACTGGCCAGGATGTTCCCGTTTTCTCCTGCCGACTGCTTGTTGGGGCTTTTCACCCGTGGGGAGCTCTCCAGAGGGGGTGGGGGAGGAGGGGGAGGAGGGGCCACCTTCTCCTTGCTGGGGGAGATGGTCTCTTCAAACCACTGGCCAAGGATGGGCTCGCTGTCATCGTCTGAGAAAGGGGCAAGTCAGGAACAGGGCTCGGGGCCTTTCCCTGCCACCCTGAGCATCTCCCTCTCTCCAGTGCAGACCCCCGTCACTTCCCCACTGAAGCCTCCTCTGCCCCCACCCAACCTTGGCTGCTGTCTTCCGTGCTGCTGAAGTCGTCTTCGTAGTAGGTGTTGGAGTCCGTGGAGGCGCTGACGTTGCTGCTCATGGACCCCTTTCGTTGTCTCTGCAGGACGCAAGCCTGGAAGCGGGGTTTGGCGGGGGAGGGGAAGGGGGAAGGGTTACAAAAGCCCAGCCAGTGAGCATCTTCCCCCAAACCTTACAGCTGCTCCCTGGAGCAAATCCAGACCTGAGGGCGAACAAGGCTTAACATTCCTCCCCCCCCCCTTAGAAAAGCAGAGCCGAAAAACCTCCTTCCTCTATCTAATCTAGGGCAGCCATTCTGCTTCTCCCCTGAGTGGGGTTCGTACCATGCCCGAATGTTAAGGCCCATTCCTGCAGCACAGGGCAGATTCACACCACCAAGAACAAGCCAGGAAAAACCACTTGATGTCTTCCCCCTTCAAGCCCCACTGTAGCCCAACTCTTTTCTCTCAATAGAACCCCCAAAGCAGAGAGAACCAAGGGGGGGGGGTCATTTTCCCCCACCACCAAGGGGCATCTGGAAGGGGCCCTCACCCACCTTCCGATAAGCCGTGGAGAGCAAGGTCAGCAGCAGGTTGGCGAGTGGCACTGACTCGATCAAGCGCTGTATCCTCTGGATGGATGTGCTCTGGGCCATGATATTCAAGGCGGCCGGAGGACCGTCTGTGTCCCAGCCCTGAGGGATGAGAAGCCCCCGACCCGGGAAGGGTAGGAGAGGAAGTCAAAAACTGACACCTGGAACCCCTTCCCCCAAGTCTGAGGGCCACGCCCACCCCTTCGTCAAGCTCTCACCTTGTGGAGGGCCTCCACGTGGAGGTCTTGAAAGAGCAAAGTGAGGAGCTTAATGGCGTGATTGGCCAGGACGACGGAGAGGATGCCAAATCCCTGATGCCTGCAGAAGGGGGGAACCCAGGTGAGGAAAGGAGAGAGAGCAGGCATCAACTCAGGACAGGCCTCTCGTCCGAGGGCAAAACATGGAAGGAAACTGCCCTCTCCAAGCAGGCTTTTAACATCCAGCGCCAAGGAAAGAAGTTATAATTGACTTCAGGAGGAAGAGAGACATACATTTATCATTGTACATAAATATTGAACATTGAATTATTGTCATTGCACGTATATACACAGTAACATATAATGAAATTCACATAACACCCAGAGTCCAGACTCAACATGCACTCACACATACCAATCCCCAAACAACCCCCACTGCCCAAGTTCCCCGTCTCTTAAAAACAGACACGCATCCACACAACAGACCAAGTAATACTGTCCACCAGCTCACTGATGGTGATCCTTATGGGGAATAAGGTGGGGAATTTTGGCGGGTGAGAGGGGTGTTTGGGGATTGTGCGTGTGTGCGTGTCGGGTCTGGTCTCTGGGTGTTGTGTGAATTTCATTGTATGTATACTGTGTATATACAGTACGTACAATGACAATAAAGAATTAAATTCAAAGGCAGAAGAAACAGCAAAGGAAAGCCCCATTCCCCACCCATCCCTACCAGGACTTGCCCTGCTCAGGGCACACCTACCCTTTGCCAGGGCCAAGTTTGGGAGACCCGACACCCTCTTTGGACCGCACGATGATATCCCGGACCCGAAGGGCTGCCAGGGGGTCCTTCTCTTTTCCTTTGTCGGCCAAGGTGGTCGGGCTGAGGTTCAAGATGAGGAACAAGCTGTTCAGCAGACACCAGGCTCCGAGCAGCTGGAAGTTTTGGTAGTGCTGCAGTCCCGGAAAAAGAAAAGAAACAAAGAAGATGCACAGGCACTGTGATAAAAAAAATCAACCATTCAGGTACTCAGACAACTGGAGACACGTGAACAGTACATAGGAGCTTTATTATGGAGCTTTTGCAAAAGGGAATTCTGCACCCACAGCCGCAGAAGACATTTCCCCCAGGAGGGTTGGGGTTTATATAGAGTTTCAAATATATAGTCTCTGCCCCTTTCCGGGTTCGCAATCTATTCAGCTACGTATCTCCCAATGCAACACCCCTATTATTGTGGCATACCATCTGTTTCCCTAACCTGTTTACCCATTTCCATTTCCAGGAATCTCCATCATTAACATGACACTGGACAGCATGACCCACCAAATATATAACCTTTATACAAAACAATAGAGAATTCTTACATCATATTCCAGTAAATTATTTGAGGTTCGCAGAGAGGTTACAAATGGGGTTACCATTGTTCGATATTTTCACAGGTATAATTTTACATATCACGCACACACAACATCACACTCTGATTGCCGCTCCAGAGGGCAACTGTCATGGCACTGTTGGGAGTCTGAATCCATGGGGGAAGATGAGCTGGAACAAGAGCTGACAAAGATCGAGAGGGCGGCTTCATTGACCTTGAGAGGAAACTGGGGAAGGGCAGGCTCAGTGCAGGCAAGGATTTTCTGAATCAGACAGGGAGGAGGAGGAGGAGGAGTGACGGAGCTCAGGCGAAGAGCAAGCACCACCTCCTCCTGATCCGAGAGCACGGAGAGAAGAAAGAAGGCGAGACCAACACAGATTGAGCCGGCTATGAGGGAGGAGAGTGTCCCGCCCCTCCTCCTCACTAGGCAGACCTGGGGATTGAGATGTAAGGAGCTGCTGGTGGGAGGGGCATTTGTTGGGAACAAGTTTTGAATCAGTGGAGTCTCGTGTGCAATTACCGACGCCCGGAGATTGCGGTGCTCTGTCTTGTGGGGCTTGCCTGCTTCGCTGAACTTCTTGCTCTGGTTACTGTTTGGCTAACCTGGCTTACTGGACTGCGGGCCCTGGTGTGGCTAACCTGGCTTACTGGACTGCTGGCCCTGGTGTGGCTAACCTGGCTTACTGGACTGCTGGCCCTGGTGTAGCTAACCTGGCTTACTGGATTGCTTGCAGCCAGAGGCTTCTGAAGGTGCATGTGCTCCAGGACTTGTAGTGAACGTGGGGACATTTGGGGGTAAAGTTGGAGCAATAAAGGGGAGTTAGGCCTATTCTGTGTGTTGTGTTGCTTTCATGCCATGCCCCGGGACATCTCATTGACACAAGATTTATTTTTTTTTGCTCTTTTTCTCTCTTACCTCCCCACCTGCACGGCGGGAACTGCTGATGGCTTGGCCGATCATGTCGTAGATTTCCAACTGTGGAGAGAGATGGGTTTGCGAAAGAGACCAAAGCCCAGCTGATGCCATCCCAACGGCCTCGAGAATTTTGCAGCTGCAAACTCCCTGTTTTCCTTGCAGGCTCTTCCCCCCATCCCATGCGTGGCCAACTCACACATTTTTGCACAATGATGGCGGCATCATTTTCATAGTCCTCTTCTTTGGAGCTCGTGGAGCCCGTGCGAACTTGCTGGGTGGTGCCCACATGTAGGATGGCCATGCAGGTGGCTACGCTCACCCCTGGGGGAGAGGAAGGATCCTGGGGTCAGCCAGAGCAACGGGGACCAACTCAAGGCGCTGACTCTCAACCTGTGATGGGGGACAATGAGCAAGAGGGCCTCCCCCCGCCTCATTTCAGCCTTTCAAGGTGGGTCAAATGAGGACTCAGATTGTTGGGGACAAGAGGCTGACTCTGTAAACCGCTTAGAGAGGGCTGTAATGCACTGTAAAGTGGTATATAAGTCCAAAGGCTATTGCTATTTTCCTTCCTTCCCAATGATTAGAATGCGGTATTGCAGGCTAACTCTGCCCACCACCAGGAGTTCGATCCTAACTGGCTCAAAGTTGATTCAGCCTTCCATCCTTCCGAGGTGGATAAAACAAGGACCCAGATTGTTGGGGGGAGGGGAGTCGATAGGCTGAGTATAAACCACTTAGAAAGCACCGTAAAGTGGTATATGTCCAAGAGCTATTTCTTCCTTCCTTCCCTCTTTCCCCCTTCATTCCTTGTGGTTAGAATGCAGGATTGCAGGCTCACTCTGCCAACTGCCAGCAGTTCAAGCCTGACTGATTCAAGCCTGACTCATCCATTCATTCTTTTGAGGTGGGTAAAATGAGGACCCACATTGTTTGAGGGTGATAGGCTGACTCTTAGAGAGGGCTGTGAAGCGGTATATAAGTCTAAGTGCTATTGCTATTAAAAGCAAACTGACTTTGGGAGCTTTTTCTGTAAGCCCAGGTTCACGGAGATTAAAATCTCTTTCCCAAAGATCTCAGAATGGGAAACGGAGCATGGGAGAAACAGAGGGAAAAGAGGAGCTGAAAAAGAAGATCGCTCTCTCCCTGCCCGGCCCTTTTGCTGCAACAAACGAAGCTCCTTCTCTTCCTTCATGTGTAGCCTCCCCCAGGGGTTTTGGCAGGGCTCCAGATTCACCTGCGTAGAGGCAGCTGAGGGCCAGTACGGTCACGTCCTGTAGGCGGGCCGGTGTCAGAGGTTCCAGGACAGGGAGGGAGAGCGTGTCCAGGGCCATGGTGACATCAATCACCAGGGAATGGAACCTGTACAGGTGGGAGGGAAACGGAAGGTTGGTGTAATAAAAGTTGGCAAGGAAGGGAGGGAACAAAGAGATCGAGGTTGGCTCAGAACCTATGGGAGAAAAACCAGGATATACCGTATTTTTTTCCAAACCATAAGATGCACCTAGGTTTAGAGGAGGAAAACAAGGGGGGGAATAGGGTTTTTTGCCTCTGCACATCCCATTTTTGTCCTGTCCGGCATCCAGAAGCACTCGACAGGCCAAAAACAGGCCCCCGGAGGCCTCAGTTGGTCTCATGTTTGCCCTCCCGAAAACAAGACGCACAGAGGGTTTGGGAGGCCAAAAACGGGCCCGTATTCGCTCTACCAGTGGTCACCAACTGGTGGTCTGTGGACCACTGATGATCCGTGAGAAAACTTTGGTGGCCCGCAGAAAAATTATTTGCATTTTTTAATATTGCATTAAAATCAGAGGTCCTCCAACTATGGGTGCTCCTGGGCCAGATAAGTGCAATGAATATTTGTGTTGTTGCAGAGAGTCTCCCCCTTCGGGGTCTTTTTGTGCAGGTCAGAGGGGGGCAGAAATTCCCATTTGGGGTCTGCTTCAGCCTCCTGGTGCGGGGCTTTGGGCGAAGGGTGGAGGGAAGCGTTGCTGGTGGCGAAGAGCCAGAGGGCCTCGTTCCAGTGGGATTGGATCGTGGCCTAGAACTGGCTGAGCATCTCAGCCTGCTGAGCCTCCAGGCGCCGGTACCTGGCCTTGCACTCTTGCAGGTCTTCCCTCTGCTTGGAAAGCCTGTGCTCCTTGTCCTCAGTGAGGTGCTTCTGCTGAGCCTCCTTCTCGGCCAGATCCAGCTTCCTGTTGGGGCCCTTAAGGAACCCCACCAGGAGAGAAGTGGCTGGGAGGGGAAGGGAGAGTAGAGGCTGGCGAGCTGCCCCTTGACACAAGTGACCTCGAGTTGGCCACGCCCACCCTGTCCCATGGCCACCGAGCCACACCCACCCAGCTAGTCATTGGGCCGTCGTATTGGTGGTCTGCGGGATTTAAAATTATGGATTTAGTGGTCCCTGAGGCCAGAAAGTTTGGTGACACCCTGCCCTACAAGACACACAGATACTTCCACCCTCTTTTTTTTTAGGTGGGAAAGCGCGTCTTATAGTCCAAAAAATATGGAAAGAAAGAGGACGGGCGCTCACCCGTTACGGACTGCTGTGGCGTCGGCGACAGTAGCCGGCATGATGAAGAAGGAATTGGCTGACACGGCGTCCTGGAAGCGGTTAATGTAGCGCAGGAAATACGGGAGATTCAAGCAGACGCGCAGCAGCTTTTCAGAACCACCTGCATTGAAAAAGGCGAAGGAGGATGAAGGGACCAAAAGGATGAGGACCGGCCTCTTGAGGAGCCCAGAGGCATGAAATTGCAGGAAGTCCTCCACTTAACGACCACAATCGAGCCCGGCGTTGGTGTTGCAAAAGGGAGAAATTCATTGAGTTTTGATCCCCTTTTATGACTTTTCTTGCCACGTTTGTCAAGGGAATCGCAGCCTCTGCATTAGTAACTCGGCTGTTAAGTGAATCTGGCTTCCCCATAGAATTTAATATAGATTAATACAGATTATCAGAGTTGGAAGGGACCCTTGTAGATCATCTAATCCAACCCCTCGCCCCAAGCAGGAGATCCTACACCATTTCTGACAGAAGGCAGTTCTAGTCTCTTCTTGAAAGCCTCCAGTGCTGAAGCTTCCACAACTTCTGAAGGCAACTTCTGTTCCATGGGTTGGTTTTTCTCACTGTCAGGAAATTCCTCCTTATTTCCAGGTTGAATCTCTCCTTGTTCAGTTTCCATCCATTATTCCTTGTCTGGCATTCAGGTGCCTTGGAGAATAGCTTGACCCCCTCCTGCTCCTCTCTGGGGCAGCCCCTCAAATATTGGAAGGCTGCTCTCCTGTCTCCCTTGGTCCTTCTCTTCCCTAGACTAGCCAGGCCCAGTTCCTGCAACTGTTCATTGTATGTTTTAGCCCCAGTCCCCTCATCATCCTGGTTGTTCTTCTCTGCACTCTTTCCAGAGTTTCAACCTCTTTTTTATAGTGTGGTGACCAGAACTGAATGCAGCATTCTATTTGCTTGTCTGAAGGTTGCAAAAGGGGGACTGCATGATTCTGGGACACTGCAACTGTCATAAATGTGAATCAGTTGCCAAGGGGAAGAATGTTGATCATGTGGCCATGGAGGATGCTGCAACAGTGGGAAAATTGGTCACTTTTTCTCCCCCAGGGCTGTTGTTAACTTTGAACGGTCAAGTAAATGAACCATTGTTAAGTCAGGGACTATCTGCACTTCCATCGCCTCAAAGGAATTGTGGTTCTAACTCGCGTTGCGGACGGCGGGGCCTGAGAACACAGTCATGGCAAGGGAGCAGCCCCAGCACACACCCACACACACATCCATTCTCCAGACGATACCTTTGGAAATGGGGACAAGCAAGACAACCCCCCTGTCTTTCCTTACCGAGTTCTTGTAAGCTGGCCACGTTCTGGGCAACAAATATGCTCTTGGTTTTGGCTGTGGAGGATTGGTCCGTGACGGTCTGTTCTTCGCCTTCCCCCTAGAAGCAGAGCCAAATGTTAAGAGAGAGAGAGAGAGGAGAGAGAGAGAGAGAGGCAGAGCCTGGGCCATCCATCAGCCCTCAGATGGAGTCAACAGACCTCAGGTCTGGAGGTGGCTGATGAGAAACAGCTGGGTCCAGTGCCTGATGTGCAGATACACAGAAGGCAGAGGAGAGCAGTGAAAATCTATAGGCCGGTCCTCGGGACGGAAGAGCCACTGCTGCTAGCAAAGCCTCACCCTAGCTCTGGGGATAAAAGGCAGGGGATGGAAATGAATAGGTGTGGCAGAAAACTATTTATCTCCCTGCCGGACAGACTTGTTAGCCTGCGATGAGAGAGAAAGAGAATTTTTGCTGGTGCTGCTGGCACTCCTAATAAAGGAATCATTGATTTAACTACAGAGGGTTTGTCAGGTTTGGGAGCCAGGTCACAACAGTTATGATCTCCTGCCATCAGAGGTTCACAGGCTCCCTGGAGCCTTGGGGCCCTCTGGTCACCCCTTGCTAAAGAGGATGGGCAGCCATTTTCCCCAGGGAACCTGAGCCTTCTCGGGCAACCTTCTTCCTTCCACGATCCACCTGAGCCTGCAGCATCGTCATTGGTGACAGGGCCATCTTGGGATTGAAGACAGAGGTCAGCTGATTGAGGAAGTTCATCTGAACCTCCTTCTGGCGCAGTTCAGGCCTGACGGGAGAAGCCAGCTCTTTCTGATCCTCCACTGGAAAAGAGGAACAGGAGCTGAGGGTCAGGCCAGGGGGGGGGTAAGAAGTGGGGGTGGAGCAGCCCTTGCTGGCACCTCCCGGGGCAGAAGATGTCACGGGGAGGGAGCCTTTACCGTCCGAGAGGGTCTTCACTGTCTGGGGCAGCTTGGCCGACTTCATCATCGCTGTGAAAGTGATGATCTCCGTCCGGTCCAGGCGGCTACAGCCGGTGCACAGTCCCTTGATCAGCAGGATCAGGTGTTTCTACGGCAGCATTTCAGAAAAGGTGAGCGGCGCAAGGTTCAGGCCACCTTTTCCAAACCTAAGCAGACCCCAGCTGGGCAGGCACCAATTCCCAGATCCCCCCCCCTCCCCCATCCAGCATGGCCTCTGCTGTCAATTCCAGGGTATGAGACCCTCATGTCTTTCAAGCAAGACCCCAGCTTCCAGGGTCAGCTTCAACCAAGAGCCTCCCATGCAAACGACGCAGAAATTCCCCAACGGGGCAGAAGGGGGCGCTCTCTCCCTTTCTCCTCACCTGTGAGACAGCACAGGCCTCATCTGGGTTTTCAAGTCGCAACAGGGAGAATTCAATCAGCACTTTGCAGGCAGCTGCGACAGACTGCAGCTGGTTCCGAGGTACTGAAAAGGCAGCGTGATTGCGTCAGTCCAACCAAGTTTGAGAGAGGGTGGGGGAAAGGAGTTTTTAAGCAGTGCCACGTCCTTGCCTTACTGCGTAAGTTGATCTAGGAATCCCCCTTCCTTGAAATGTAGCCCGCTCTCCCCTCCATCCTTAATTCCTGGTGGAGGATTCATTCCTATGTCCATTCAGAGGCTTTTTGGGGCAGGATCGGAGGCAACAGAACCAAAAGTTACCCTAAACTATAGATATATGAGCCATGGTTGCGCAGTGGTGAGAGTGCAGTACTGCAGAGCTACTTCTGCTGGCTGCTGGCTGACTGCAATTTGGCAGTTCGAATCTCACCAGGCTCAAGATTGACTCAGCCTTCCGAGGTGGGTAGAACAAGGACCCAGATTGCTGGGAGCAAGAGGCTGACTCTGTAAACCGCTTAGAGAGGGCTGTAAAAGCAACTATGAAATGGTATATAAGTCTAAGGGCTATTGCTACCTTCCTTCCTTGCTTCCCTCCCAGTGGTTAGAATGCAGTATTGCAGACTAACTCTGCCCACTGCTAGGAGTTCGAACCTGACCTGCTCAAGGCCCAACTCAGACTTCCATCCTTCCAAGGTCAGTAAAATGAGGAGCCAGATTGTTGGGGGAATAATATGCTGACTCTGTAAGCCACTTGAGAGGGCTGGAAAGCACCGTGAAGTGGGATACAAGTCTAAATGCTATTGCTATCTGAAAAACCATTTTCTGCTTCCTCCTTTCTGGGTGTTCATAAATGCCCCTCCCTCCTGCTATGTCCCTCCTAACCCTTCTGCTAACTGCCTTCTAAACCGATTTTGCTCACAGAATTCCAGGGGGTGGGGGGGGAAATCATCATTAAAAGCTAGGCGAACGAACATAGCCCGTGCAGAATGTCCCAATGCGCTCAACTCACCCACTCCACACACCGTGGTGATGTAGTGCGTTGCAAGTGCAACAAAAGAGGAGTAGAAAGGCTCATATTGCTTGTCGTGGTGCAGGATTTCCGACTCGCTGCGGCGGAAGAAAGAAGCACGAGAAACACAAGACTCAGAAAACTGGGCGCCCTTAAAGTTAAACGTGGGGAAGCTCTGAAGGCGGAAGGGAGGCGAAATCTGGTCTCTGGGTGGGTTTTGCTACTGATATATAGCAAAGTTAAAGCTGCCCTATTGGTTCTTAAAACCACACAGATCATCTGCCAGCAGGGACTGCAAGGAGACTCTGAGACTAGATGAAAACTTATCCTGGTTCAGAGGTCTCCAAACTTGGCAATTTTAAGACTTGTGGACTTCAACTCCCAGAATTCCTCAGCCAGCTGGAGTCATATTCTGAATTGGCCATTCTGCTGTAGAAACCATGTGTTTTACATGAGGAAACTGTCACAGGCTGTCAGACCACTGGCCCATCGGGTATAGCCTTTTCTTGTTCCACCAAGCAGCAGACAGTAAGCATGGAGAGATCTATCTGTCAGTATCAGCTACTGAGGAACTCCAGTGGCCTCCCCTCTGTTTATCTGACCAGTTACTTGGGAACAAAGTGCTTGACTCAGGCCTGAAGTTTGATTCAGCATCAGCAATGTTTAAATGTTAGGAGGGACTGCACCATGACAGAATTTGAACTCGGAGTCAGCCAACAATGCAACTTTTGAAATCCGAGCGAAGTCATTCCGCGGAAACAGTAAAGGGACTGCAACAGGCATGGACTTGCACTGTTTTGAGGCCCTGAAATGATTCCACACAACTTAAGACAAGGATCACAAAATGCCCGAGGAGATTTTGCAAATAAACCATTAGGAGTTGTATCCCAGAAAGGAAGAGCAAACAGGAGCATAGCGCCTTCAATACTTTTCAGTCACATGCTACCCCCCCAACCCCATTTTGCCAAACCTTGACTAGATTCATGTGATTTATTCTGCTGGTAGCCTTCGCGTGCACTGAAAACAAAACTGACAATCCCACCCAGAAATGCAAAGAGACAAGAATTTGTACAGCTTTGCAAAGGGGAAGTTTTTCAAAGCAGGCTGTTGCATAATAGGAACTTTGGATAAACACCCTAAAGTGACAAGGGATGAAGAGAGCATTTGGTGAAAAATTTACATTCGGATTGCCAACAGTGTGAATCCAGGTTGCATTTTAAAATATTATTTTGGGGGATTGTTTTTAAATAGCTCCAACTCTGAACAGCAGTCAGTTGGTCTGGGAAATTCTTGACTCCAGCAACACAAAGATCTAACTTAAAATATACCAGCAATGAAAGCAACGTACAGTCCAAAATCAACTAGTGATATGTTGCTTCAAAGAAGATATGACATGTAGCTGCTATCTCAAACAGAAACTGCAGAATGTCTACTAAAGAGCTCCAGCCCACCTTTAGAAGACAAGGCTCTGTATATGATTCTCTATTCAAACCCTAGTAAAGTCTCAGGTACATCAGGATGAGATATGGAGTACCACTGTCCGGTCCGGTTTGCTTTTTGGAAGTGTATGCACAGGGCTGTAGCTGGCCCTGTTCATTATGTTGGAGGAGGACGGCCCCGATGGCAATGGCCCCCCTCCAAGAGAATGAGCAGCTACAACCCTGTGCATACACTTCCAAAAAGCTAATGGACACAGAACAAAGATACCTGGGAGAGGAGAGGCAAGTTCTTACAACCACTGAAATTAGGTCTACTTAGGCTCAATAATCGACTCAGCGACACATTTCCAGGTCATAAAAGAAAGATAGGGAGCTGCAGCCCCCCGCCCCCCAAAAGTGAAAACTAAACCACAGGGCCCAGATCCCCAATGAACTGTCACGGAAGCAATTTCATCAGCTGGAGAGGAAACAGACAACGTTTTATCCAAGCCTGTTCTAAATTGGGACAGGATAGGAAAGGAGAGGATCCTGCAGAGCCAGGCCTCCAACTGATCTACCTCTGAGCAACTTTTCAAAACAGCTTTAAAACACATTTCTTTTTGCCCCTCTGGATGTGTCTGGAAGGTCAAATGTCTTTATATTAAAGGGGTCTTTTAAAGACCAGCACGGCTATCTTAAGTCCACCCTGATAAATGACAACCAAAGGCAATTTCCTGGCAATACGAACAGCCCATCACAGATATTCACAACCTGAGGATTTTTGTGCACCTCAGACCACCCCCTCAACACCAGCCTTTAAGGTGCTCCCTCCAGAGGTGCAGGGCCCTTTCAACCATGATGTAACCACTACAACTCCCATCACCCACATCCTTGGGCACTTTCCCAAGAGGCTTCCCCTCCCAGGTCGACCAACTACAACCCCCAGCATCTCCAAAGGGCAGGCTCTCCTCGTCAACCCCCTCACAGAAGGACAGCTCCCAGCCTGGCAAGGACTACGAGTCCAATCGCCCACATCCCTTGGGCACTTTCCCCAAGAGGCTTCCCCTCTCAAAGTGGACCAACTACAATTCCCATCATCACTAAAGAGCTGGTTCTCTCCCCTAAGCCAGATTGCTCCTAACTGGGTGAGGACTACAACTCCCATCGCCCACATCTTTTGGGCACCTCTCCCAAGAGGCTGCCCCTCCCAAAGTGGACCAATTACAACTCCCATCATCCCCAGAGGAAGGTTCTCCCCTTCAGCCTCGGCCAGGCTGCTCCCAGCTGGGTAAGGACTACAACTCCCATCACCCAGCGGAGGGAGGTTTTTGCGAGGGGAGGGAGTGGCTTCGTTTTGCCCCGCCGACTAGTTGTCAAGTGGAGAGTTTGGGGGGCAGTGCAAAATGTGGGGGTCTTCCCCCTTCAGGACCCCCCCATCCCCGGAGCCCCTCCCCTCATTGCGCCCCCCTTTCCAACCCGGCAGGGGGGGTTGGAGCCCCGCCCCCTCCTCCTCCTTCCCACCTCTCAATGACGGAGGCCAGCAGCTGCGGCAGCTCGCGCATCTCGAAGGCCGAGTAGGAGGCCGACAGCAGCGGCCGCACCGCCACCTCCCAGCCGGGATCCCGCTCCGAAGACCCGGGCCCGCCGCCGCCGCCCCCCGACGCCGCCATCTTGCCGCCGCCTCTCCTCAGTTCTGCTTCTAGTAGCGTTAGAGTTGCTGAGGCGAAGACACCAGAGGCCGGGGGAAGAGCTTCCGGGTCGCGGGGAAATGACGTTGGCCAACCACTTCTTCCGGGGGAAACTCCTCCCCCCCCAAACTACACCAGTCTGTTTCCTGCGGGGGGAGGAAACAACAGCCCTAAAGAATAAATTGGACGCTTTTATCGTTATTATCAACCAACACCCAGGCTCTCAACGTCCACAGGAAAAAATTGGCGGCCTTCTGAGACTTCAAAGGGAACCGCAGTCTCGCCTCACAGAAGCGAGGCAGAGAGACTTCCGGGACGGAGGGCTAGAATGCCCCACGGCTATTTCCGACCGTTCTTCCGCCCCCGCATGGAAAGGAAGCCAAAGGAACGCAGGGGACGCAGTATCAGTTTCCTTTCCCGGCGAGGCGCGGAAAGCCGCTTGCGCAGAAAGGTGACTCAGCGACTTTCTCTTGGGTGCGCATCTGCGCAGGCGCCCTCGTTCTCTCGGGTTTCCATGAACAAAGGCGGCTTTCAAAAGTGGATTTTTAAAAAGTCTGATCTCTTTGGTTGTATTTTGAAATCATCCAACACAGGAGCTTATTAATATTTTCTGGAGCATTGTAACATATGAATGGCTTAAAGTTCAAAAAAAATATCTGGCCCAAAAAGCTTGCAATTTAAATCTGTCTTAATTTGTATACTCATATTTTTAAATGTATTAAATTTAAATTGATTAAATTTAAAGTTAATGAAAATAATGGTGCTCCTTGGGCAAGGGATTGCAAGGCTGCATTTCCAGGGAACCCTGCCAGTTAAACACACCTCCAAGAAGCAAATTCACTGTGATTTCTTTTATTTCTGCTGTGCCTGAACTGGATACAGGGGGAAATAGGTCTGACTTCACATTTTTCCCGACAGAAAATGCAAATTTCTACCCTACAAACTCCAGATTTAGACTCTGCCCCCGCAACCCAAAACCCTCCTCAAAATAAATATATATAAACCAACAAACTTAGCAAGCCATTCACTTGCCATAAAGAGAAAACAAAAAACACATTCAGGAAAATGTTTTCATTCAGGAAGTCAAAACTTGTTTTTTTCAATGAGCTTCAAGTACTCCCATAACCCAAAGTTGGACATAACCCAAAAAGTCAATATAAATTAGGAACTATAAGACAAAGGAGGGGAAACTCATCTCAGAACAAAAGGAGCCAATGAAAAAAACAAGTTTAAAAATTCAGTGCAAGGAAAAGACAAGTCAAGTCTCTCTTTGAATTCCTTGCGAGATGGAAGATGGAACAGGTTCATTTTTGCCTGATTTATATCCATTTTCCCAAATTCATCACCTGCATTTTCCAAGCTGATATTTTCACACATTCTCTCAAAAGACTGGGGTGGTGTTTTTTTTTTTCTTTCTCCACAGCCATTTTCTTCCTGGGGGGGGAGGGGAAGAGAATCGAAACAAGCTCTATGGAGAAATCTGGCTAAAATCTGAGCTAAAATTTCAGGGGGGAAGAAACAGGATGACAAATCACAGCTTCAGGAGTTGAAAAAGGTTCATCGTAAAAAGTTCAAGCAGCAAAGCAGTTTCGCAGTGCTGGCATCGAAGGACTGGGGGGGGAAAAAGAGGCTGAATTTCACAGAACCTTCCCCATTTCTGGAATTTCTCGTTTTCCACAGTGAATCGGAGACAGGATTGGGAAAAAGGCAGGGCAGTCCCATGGTTCTCTCTTCCTCCAGGGTGGGTGGAAAGGGGGAAGTACCCCTTTCTTTCAAATGAGACTGCAACCCACTCGCAAGGGCTCGACCGTTCCACCGTCAAAAGTGGGCCTGTGTGCTTCTCTACCGTTACCGCCAGGCCCGGTTCAGCAGCTTCACCTGGGCCAGCCTTTTGGTGATCATGGTGGCGAAGACCAGCCCGAACAGCACACTGCTTATCAAGACATAATCATAATCGTCTTTGAGGACGTCGAACTGTTTGGAGGGGTAGACTCTGGTCTGGTAGATGTCTAACCCATAAGCCACCACCTGAAGGAGAGAAAAAGAAATAAAAGAGAGTTCATCAGTTTTTTAATGATGAATAGATTTATTTTTCTTTTTAAAATTATAAATATTTTTTATGTAATTAAAGGGGAAACTTGCGGACTCTGACTTGAAAAGTATATATGTAATGTAGTAGTTGTAAGAAGATTAGTGTTGTTATTTTTTTTAGGTGATAATTAAAAGTTAAATAATTATTGGGATTTAAAGGGGGATTAATTACATGTTATGTAAGCTATAGGGATGGCACACTCAAATTGGCAATAGTAGGGGAAATTCTTTTGAAATGTTTGAAATGAGATTGAACTTTTGGAATGATGAATTAAGTATATGCAATGAGATTGCAAACCTGACAGAGAAAAATATAAAGCATAGGAAAATGAAGATATGAGAGTTACTTAAATTTTAAGGAAAAAGATTAAGCAATGTACTGAAAAAATATACAAAATAAGCTAGAGGAAAGTATTTGATAAAAATGATAGCATATATGCAAAGTATTGGTAAGAGATGAAAGAGAATTTTTAAGAGGAGTGGACTTCAATTCCCAGAAATCCCTGGGCCAAGACAATGATTTATGGTATTTCCCAACCTTCTGAACTTTTAAGAAGAGTGGACTACAACTCCCAGAATTCCCCAGGCAGCAAGCTGGCTGGGGAATTCTGGGAGTCGAAGTCCACCTCTCTTGAAGAAACATTGGTCTAATGAAGGCTCACCAGACAAGTGGACTCCAGGCCCGATGGGGCTGTGTAAATGCCCCTCATTCGGGAGATGGTTTGATTGTAGTTGATGAACCTCTCGGCGTGGATTTGCACATCCGGGGAATAAGGGATCAGGTTTTCTTCCCTGAAATGAGCAGGAAAATATCTCGGTTCCACCTCAGCCATTTAACATGTGCCTGGAATGCTCTGTCCTGGCTTATTTCTGTTTTTGCTATTTCTCTACTGCTCTTTGCCATCTGTAATGCTTCTTAGGCAACCTTACAAATCCTGGCCAGATTTGACTTGGAAGGTCAATCCAGGCAGTTCAGAGAACCGGCAATTGTGCCACTGGATGGCCCCTCCCCGCCTCGCCCACTCACTCCTTACCTGGCGTGCGCACCATCCAACTTGCCTGAATTGCGCCTTCACCTAAGGTAAGTTGCTATTTTTCCTTCCTGCCCCCCCTGACCATCCGCTGTTCCAACTATCAGCTGTGCCCAGTGATTTAGATTAGCTAGAATCCTTGGATTTCTTGCTTTCTAGCTAATCTAAAAGCAGAGCCGAACCTTCCTTAGGACTGAAGCTTCTATTTTTTTAGTGCAGACTCAGGTAGCAGATTACAGAAAGATAGATCTCTGAGTGAATCTGTGATTCTGTGAGCAACCCAATCGGCCTGTGAGCAACCCAATCTTTTTTTATAAAAAAAATTAATAGTTACATAAATATGTACAATATTTACATACAAGCCATGCACACCCAGTCACGTGACCACCAAGCCACACCCAGTCAGCAAGCCACGCCACCCAGTCACATGACTGCCAAGCCACGCCCACAAATTAGGCCATGCCCACAGGACCGGTTGTTAAGAAATTTGAATCCCACCCCGAGACAAAACCCTTCTCCGACTCCACCCTCCATGGTTCGGCTAGATCAAAGGTCTTGGAAAGTTTAAGACTTCTGGACTTCCAACTCCCAGGATTCCTGAGATAATATGACTGGAGGAGGAATTCTGGGAATTGAAGTCCACAAGTCTTAAACTTTCCAAGTTTGAAGACCCCTGGTCTAGAGCCAAGCTAATCCGGCTGTTAGCAGCATTATGTGGACATGTAGCATTTTAAAGACCGCTTGGAAGGTCTGGCTGAGAGAAACACCAAACCACCCAACATCAGCTTCCCCTATCTGCAAAGTCCTAAATGCCTCCCCTGGGCTCGGCACTGGATGGATCTCCCTCTCCCCAAATTCCTCACCTTGTTTGCTCTGTGGGGACCTCCGGCCGCCGTGGATCCAGCAAAGCCTTGGGAAGGGACAAAATGGCCCCCGAGGGAAGACCGACTGTGCCCAAGAGAAAAATGGAGAAGCTTTGAAAAAAGCGGGGAAGCTATTATTGTCGCAATAGATTTGCCAGGGAGGATAATATGTGTTTTTATCTCTTTTTTTAATTCACATTTTTAATGTTCTTGTCTAGTTTTCTTTGGCCTGTTTTTTTTCTTTCCTTTTTGATTCTACATTTTAATCTTTTACGTATTATTTTAAATGAGGAAATACAGAATAATGGAAGGGACCTTGGAGGTCTTCTAATCCAGCCCCTGCTCAAGCAGGAAACCCTACCCCAAGGGTCTTCAAACTTGGCAAGTTTAAGGTTTGTGAACTTCAGCTGCCAAAATTCCTGTGTTAACAAGACTGGATGCTGGGAGTTGAACATGACTGGATTCTGGGAGTTGAAGTCCACAAGTCTTAAAAGCTGTCAAGTTTGAACACCCCTGCCCTATCCCATTTCAGGCAAATGGTTCCCTATGTCAACCCTGAAGCTGACCTGACCAGGGCCATTTTGAGGCTTCAGTGTTGCCACACTGGAGTTGAGGGATNGGGGGGGGGGGGGGGGGGGGGGGGGGGGGGGGGGGCAACAGGGTTTTTGTAGCCAAAATAATATACTTTCCCCTGGGAACCAAGGACATTCCCACAAGTGGCCAGAGAGAGGCGGAGTGAAGTTACCAGGCAGCCAGACGGAACCCTAATTGGTCTCCTGATTCGGTGTGGGGGGGGAAAGGTTGGACTAGATGACCTAAAAAGTTCCTTCCAACACTGTTAATAATTCCCCCAAAATAAGTTTGGGGAATTAGCTGAAAACCACGAGAACAGTCAGAGCTGGTTTTCACCAGATTGTGCTGATATGATACATCCAAATAAACTAATTTTCAACTCGTAAATCATTCTATGCCTGTTTCAAGGGCCTTATCTGTTCCGCGGTGGACCCACCGGCCTTCCCCTCTGAAAAGGCTCCGCAGTGTGAGCCAGCCAGCCTCCTTGGTTCAGACTTCCTGGGTGTGAAAGGCAAACCGCCCGGCCTCCCTCCCTCCCTCCTGGTTTCCTTCCTTAACTCAGCAGATGGCGACTCGTGACGCCCCGCTCGGTGATGGTAGCTTCCAGGGTGCTGATGGCGGAGGGGAAGATGTAGGACTGCTGCAGCACCTGGGGCGAGTAGGGCCGGTCCAGGGAGCTGAAGGCCGTGGCGTTGTATTGCGTGGTGCCCTCGTACAGCTCCAGCACCGTGAACTNATTGCGTGGTGCCCTCGTACAGCTCCAGCACCGTGAACTCATTCCGACGGGCCTTGGCATTCCAATAGAGATACTGCGGAGAGAAGGAGGGTCTCATTCCTCAATTAAGCCACGTTCCTCAAGTCCATGGAGGTCTCTCTCTCTCTCTCCCTCTTTCTTTCTCTTTCTCTTTTTTTTCTTCCTCTTTTTCTTTCTCTTCCTCTCTCCTTCCCTTTTTTTTCTCTCTCCTTTTTCCCTTTTTCTTTCTCTCTCGTTCTCTTCTCTTCCTCCTTCTATCCCTCCTTCTCTTCCTCTCCCTCCTTCTCTCTCCCTTCTTCTCTCCCTCCCTCCCTCTTCTCTTCCTCTTTCTTCCTCTCCCTTTGTCTCTCATGACTTGGCCCTACAAGCTCCTGCAGCTTTGGGAGGGGGCAAACACTTACCACCACCCAGTTTTCTGAATGGACAATGTGCACCGGCCCTTCGGCCTTCTTCTGCACCGAGGAATGGATGATCCGACCGGTGACGCCGTCGATCAGATAGATTCCAATGAATGAGCGCTCCGGGTGGGTGTCTGTGCTCTCGGTCACCACAGCCAGCAGGTTGGGGTTCAGTGACTGCGAGAAGGGAGGGGGGAGGAATGCAAAGCCTGTCAGTCTTCCTTAGGTAAAAGTCATTGCACAGAGTGGGGAAGGGAAGAAGAATGAAAGAGAGAGAAGAGAAGAGGGGAAGGAGCAGAGAAGGAGATAGGAGAGGAGAAGAAAAGAAAAGAGGACTGAGAAAAGGGGAGGAGAAGGGCAGTAGAAGGAGAGAAGGAGAGGAGAAGGAGATAGAGAAGAAGGAGAAAATGGCAGGAGAAGGAGAGGAGGAGGAGAGAAGAAAAGAGGGGTGAGGAAAGGGGAGGAGAAGGGCAGCAGAAGGAGAGAAGGAGAGGAAAAGCAGATAGAGGAGAAGAGGAAGGAGAAAATTGCAGGAGAAGGGGTAGGAGGAGAGGAGGAGGAGAGTAGGAGAGGAAAAGAAANAGAAGGAGAGGAGGAGGAGAGAAGAAAAGAGGGGTGAGAAAAGGGGAGGAGAAGGGCAGCAGAAGGAGAGAAGGAGAGGAAAAGCAGATAGAGAAGAGGAAGGAGAAAATTGCAGGAGAAGGGGTAGGAGGAGAGGAGGAGGAGAGAAGGAGATAGGAGAGGAAAAGAAAAGAAAAGAGGAAGGAGAAAAGGGGAAGAAAAGGGGAGGAGAAGGAGAGAAGGAGAGGAGAAAGAGAAGAAGAGGAGAGGAAAAGAGGAAGAAGAAAATGGCATGAGAAGGGGCAGGAGAAGAGGAGAGGAGAAGGATGAGAGAAGGAGATAGGAGAGGAGAAAGGAAGGGGAGGAGAAAGGCAATAGAAGAAGGGAAGGAGGGGGGAGTAGGGGAAGGAGAAGAAGAAGAGAGGAGGAGGAGTAGAGAAGGAGATAGAAGAAAAGAGGAAGGAGAAAAGAGCAGGAGGGCAGTAGAAGAAGAGAATGAGTAGGGTGAGGAGAACAAGAGGAGTAGAGATAGGAGAGAAGACAAACGAGAAAAGGAGAAGGAGCAGGAGAAGAAGAGGAGGAGAAGGGGGAAGGAGAAGAAGAGAAGCAGAGGAGAAGAGAGCTTGCTTTCTCCCCCTCACCTTGTACAGGACGCTGCGGTCGCCCATCACCCGGCCTTGAGAGTGGACATGTTCGTTGGCCCGCTTCCCTTTCACCGTCACAATGCGCTGCAGATCAGGTGGGATGGTGATGTCCCAGGTCTCTTCCGTTGCCAGATCCTGTGAGGTGGGGGTGTGTGTGTGTGGGGAAATAGCCAGTGGGTCAAAGGCTGGTTCACAACTTGCAACAGCCTCCGCTTAACTCCTCCAAGGGCTCGTCCTGAAAGAAGCTGGGCCCAGAAAGGCTGCCAGTGGCCCCCACCAACTTAGCCTCTGCATTCGTGGGGGCTGGTGATTCCACCCTCATCCAAACGTAACCTATAACGTAACGTCTCGAATTCCTCACACCTTACAAAATCGACTACACGTTTCCATTCATGCCTGGACCATAGTGGTCCCTATGTGAAACAGTGTCTCACCTCTCCTGCAGGAGGGGCTGCGTGAGTTGCCGATTTGCTTCCAGGTGCAATTCGAGGTGCTGGTTGTGCCCTTTAAAGCCCTTCATGGCTTGGGACCAGGTGATCTGAGGGACCCTCTCTTGCCGGTCACATCCACCCGACCCCTCAGAGCAGGGAGGCAGGGAATGCTTTGGGGTCCCATCCCGGAGGGATACACACCCGGTGGGACCCAGAAGAAGGGCCTTCTCCGTGGTGGCTCCCTCTCTCTGGAACCTCATCCCCCCCCCCCAGAAATTAGAACGCCCCCCCCCCTCTAGCTCTCTCCCAGAAGGCCCCGAAGGAGACCTGGGTCTGCCAGCCGGCCTGGGGAGCCCAGAGAGGGATGGAGCCCATGAAATGGGTCGTGTGATCTGCTGTCATTGGGGCGGGGGGTGGATATTGGGGGGTGATTTTTTATTTATTTTTTCCAGATTTTGTTCTATTGTACTTTATTAATTGATATGATTCATTGTTAGTTTTTATTATTTTTAATTTTAACTTTTTGTTTTAAATATGGTTTTACATTGTGTAAGCCACCTCGGGTCGCCTTGGACGAACAGGCGGCAATGTAAATTAAATTAAATAAATAAATTATGTGCTCCATATTTACTACCATGTATCTTATGCCATATGCTAGCTAAGCAGCTTAAATAAATAAATAAATGCTAGCCACATGCCAGCTGATTAGGATGGATGGATGCATGGATGGATAGGTGGATGGATGGATAGATAATTAGATGTGGATATGACAGAGATGATAGAGACAAACAAATTAAATAGATGCGTGTGGGAGAGAGATGCTAGATGGATGGATGGATAGTTGGATGGATAATTAGATGTGTGTGTAATAAATGATATAGACAAATAGATACATGTGTGAGAGATGGATAGGATAGAGGGATAGGATAGGATAAGGATAGCATAAGGGTGGGATAAGGATAGGGTAAATATGATAAATGATGGATGGATAATTAGATGTGTGTGTGACACAGATGACATAGACAGGCAAATTGAATAGATTTGTGTGTGAGAGAGATGATAGGTAGTTAGGTAAGTAGTAGGTAGATATAGGTAAATAATACAGTACATAGATGATAGACAGATGATAGATAGATAATAGATAGATAGATGATAGATAGGTGGTAGAATAGATGGATAGATGTGTGTGAGAGAAATGATAGATAGATGGAGATAGACAGACAGACACAGCTAACAGGCTGACTGGACGGATGCTTGAAAGTCCAATCAGAACAAAGCAACTGGACATGGAAAAAAAATGCCCTTCATCTAAAAAAAAAAGGAAATTTTACTGCCCCTCCTGCTTGGGACTCCAGAAGCCTTACCCTTCTCAGCCTCCGCCCCATCAGCTTCCCCCGTTTGTCGTCTGCCAGATAGAAAGTGACGGAGGGGGCCATTTCTTCCAGCTGCCGCAGGACGTTCTTGGTGGCCGGAAAGACAGTCACCTGACGGAGGAAGTCAAGGGGGGCAACAATTACAAAAAGCCTCTCCGGAAGAATCCTGCCCAGCACGACACCCACCCACCCTGTTTCCTCCCTTCCCAAAGGTGGCTTCAGCCGGTTCTGGAGAACCAGTAGGGGACATTTGGAGCCGTTTGGAGAACCGTCCCCATCTATTCTCCGCCTCTCATTGAGTCCCAGCTGATCGGCCGTGTCTTTGGTTGCCCTACACAGGAGAACGGAGCTGGAAAGCAGGTTACTGGGGTAGGGAGGGAAGGGGGGGGTTTGCGGTGTCCTTCCCCTNGGAAAGCAGGTTAGTGGGGTAGGGAGGGAAGGGGGGGTTTGCGGTGTCCTTCCCCTGCCATGCCCACCAAAGCCACGCCCACAGAACTGGTCGTAAAAAAAAATAATTGAATCCCAAGGCTGCAGAAAAGGGGGGGCAGGGCACCTTGTACTCGTCGTCAATCAGCAGCAGCACTTTGGCATAATCCTGGTCCATGATGGGAAGCAGGATGGACTGCAGGATGGGGCGGCTCAGACCCGGAGGAGTCACCTGGCTCCACTTGCCGAAGATGGGGTTGAAGACGTACAGTTTGCTGAGGCCTGACTCCTGGGAGGGGTGGGGGGACAGTAGGCANCTGGCTCCACTTGCCGAAGATGGGGTTGAAGACGTACAGTTTGCTGAGGCCTGACTCCTGGGAGGGGTGGGGGGACAGTAGGCAGGGGTTGAGTGGGGGCTAAAACACCCTAGGGCCAGTGGTACTCAACCTTTCCTTCCCCCATCGTCCGCCTTTAAAGATCTTTTGGGCCCAGGGACCCTCAAGACTTAGCTCAAGATTTTAACCCTGATGGGAGTTTTCTTCAAAGCTTTTATGGACCTCCCACCCACCCAGGCCAGGGGTCGGCAACCTTAAACACTCAAAGAGCCATTTGGCCCCGTTTTCCACAACAAAAACAAAAACAAAACAACAACAAANCGGCAACCTTAAACACTCAAAGAGCCATTTGGCCCCGTTTTCCACAACAAAAACAAAAACAAAACAACAACAAAAAAAACCTGGGAGCCACAAAAGTCCTAACTGGAAGTCCCACTGTTCAATTCTGGAGCCGACCGGTTCCTCCACCATAGAGTCTCCTCCTCGCACCGCATCCGTTTTCCTCTACCTGCCCTCACCAAAAGCCCTATCCAACAGTGGAGCCGAGCGGAGAACCTGCCCCCTGCCCTAGAATCTCCTCCTGGTGCATTGTGCAAGTTTACCCCCTCCCCCCAAAAAAACTGGAAGCTCCTCTCAAAATCGGGGTGCCGACCGGTGACAGGGAGCTGCAGCAGAGGGATGAAAGAGCCACATATGGCTCTAGAGCTGCAAGTTGCTGACTCCTGCCCGAGGGACCTGGGGTTGAGAACCACCGCCCTAGATCAAAGAAGGCTGCTCCCTTTGCATTCCTCCCCCCAAGGGCCTTCGGCCTTTCTCTCCCGCCCCGTCTCTTTCGCGATAGCAATAGCCCTTAGACTTATATACCGCTTGATAGTGCTTTTTCAGGCCCCTCTAAGCGGTTTACAGAGTCAGCCTCTTGGCCCCAACAATCTGGGTCCTCATTTGACCCCCCTCGGAAGGAAGGAAGGCTGAGTCAACCTGGAGTCTGGTGAGAATCAAACTGCCAAATTGCAGGCAGCTGGCAAGCAGCAGAAGTAGCCCTGCAGTACCGCACTCTCACCACTGCGCCACCGCGGCTCATTTCTTCGTCTACTCGGGAGAAAAGAGGGGAGGGGAGGCACCCACCTTGTCCTTGACCAACAGGGTGCATTGTGGGGGGTGGGGGAAATGCGCCGTCGTCCTCTGGACCATCAGCTTAAAGGAAGAGCCAGGACGCACGTCCTGGAGGAACTGCTTCCACAGGATTGTGCCCGAGCTGCTCTCTATGCCGAAAAGCTGGAAAGGAGGGAGGAAAAATCTCCAAATTAAGCGGTTTTTAGGAGACACTCTGGATATTGGAAGCTTCTTGTCTGGCCTCAGGAGGGAAGAGGATGAGGAGAAAAGAGGAGAGCTGCCTGGGAACGATGAAGCCACCCTCGTGTTGGACTCTGCCTGATGGGCTGAAGGTTTCCGCTCCTGGCAACCCGGTTTGAGGCCGAAGACGAAGCGAAGACTCCCATCGTTTTAAATTCAGGCAACAGGACTCTCCTTTATGAGTGGTGGTGCGGTGGCCCTAGAGGTCGCAATCACCTCACAATCAGGAGGCTGTGAGTTCAATCCTTGGTAGAGGCAGATATTTCTCTCTCTCTGGGCACAGTGAGAATATTATCTGCTGAATATAACTCCGTCCTGGCAACAGGAAGGACATCCGGCCAGCAAAACACTCAGCTGCATTCAATGGCCCAGACTCCTCCCCACAAGGGATTACAGGGTTTTTTTTAAAAAAGGATGGTGATAACAGGACTCTCCTTACATTCTCTCTCACCATCGACACGAGGAATGGCACCTCCACCTGCAGGAGCAGTCTACCAGGTTCTGAAGACGAGTGGGAGATTGGCTGGTGGGGCTCTTCCACAACCTCTAACTGTCTGGTGCAGAGAGCAACCACAGCCTTACCACCACCACCCCTCACCTTTCCAGAGGCTGTGGCAATCACAATCATCTTCTGCAGGTTGAACTCATCCCGGGCTAAGTTGTCGACATTGAAGTCGTTCTTCGTCTGGCTCCGGGGTTTCCGGGCATCGTAGAACATCTTCCAGAGATGAGTGGTCCAGGCCTGGAGCAGGATGAGCTGAGAGGACAGGCGTTTGAAGAACATGCCCAGGAGGCCATCTGGGGGAGATTAAAAAAAAAGCAGCGGCAGCCACCGAGGACCAAGATTAAGGAAAGGCTCCCAAGCAAAATTCTTCCTTCCTGCTGGTTCCCCGGGAAAAAAAAAAAATCCTGTAAAATTTTAAGGTCAGCTGGGAAGATGTTTTGTGGGAAGGCCTGGAAACTTATTTTAAAAAAAGAGGAGGAGGAGAAAGAACGAAGGGAGGGAGGAATGAGGCGAGGGAGACAATGAAGGAGGAGGAGGAGGAAGAGGAGGAAGAAGAGGAGAAAGAAAGGAGGAAGAGGAGAGGGAGACAATGGAGGAAGAGGAGGAAGAAGAAGAGAAGGAAGAAGAAGAGGAGGAGGAGGAGAAAGAAGGGAGGAATACAATGGAGGAGGAGGAGGAGGAAAAAGAGAAAGAAGAAGAGGAGCAGGAGAAAGAAAGAAGGGAGGAATGAGGAGAGGGAGATAATGGAGGAGAAGGAGGGGAGGAAGAGGAGGAAGAAGAGGAGGATGATTAAGAAGAGGAGGAGGAGAAGGAGGAGAGGAGGAGGAAAAGAAAGAAGGAAGAGTAGAGGAAGACAATGAAGAAGGAGGAGGAGGAGGAATAAGAAGAGGAGGAGGAAGAGGAGCAAGAAAGAAGGGAGTAATGAGAGGGAGACAATGAAGAAGGAGGAGGAGAAAGAGGAGGAGGCAAAAGAAGAAGGAGAGAGAGAGACAGAAAGAAAGAAAGAAAGAAAGAAAGAAAGAAAGAAAGAAAGAAAGAAAGAAAGAAAGAAAGAAAGAAAGCCTCTCCACAGGTGAGCTGGAAGGTTTATTTCCCAGCTTCTGTGCACAGCCCACCACATGGGACATGTTCCAAAATCAGAAATGGCCCCAGGGTACCTCCCTCTCTTGTGGCACACATAACACACTCAAGCAAAACAGGACACTGGACATTCCGGGTTACCTTGAATGGCTGATTTCCAGGCAGCAAAAAGGAAACATAAACCAGGAAACAATTCAGCATTTAGTCTTTGGAGGAGTGGGAAACAAGCAAACAAACAAAAACTCTGAACATAGCAGCCCAAATCCCTGGGCCTCCTTTCGAGTTTCTTCAGGAAAACGCTGCACCAAGCGATGAGCGCTAGGCTCACTTTGCAGGGGTCAGCCATCTTGGCAAAAATCATTCTCTCCCCTCCTCTTCCTCCCCCATAGCTGCTTACCGGCTTTCTTCCCAAATTCGCCCTCCAGTTCTGCCTGGGCCCCTGTCAAGGGCAGGTCAACCATCTCCAGACTAACCACCTCAGCCAGAGACTCTTCCCGGGTCCACCAAATTTTTCCTGCCAAGAGTGAGATTAAGTGAGCAAAAACAAAAAGAAAAAAAAAGTTCTTTCCTTTCTCGCCATGGATGGAATCTCCCAGAGGGCAGAGCAAGCAAGGAGGAAGAAGGGCTACCTGGGCTTCACAAAACCCCTTTTATTTAGGCTAATGTGAATTCCTATCATTCACATCCAGCAAAGTCCCAGCAAACAGTCTTTCAAGAGTGATTTACAATCACAGATCTTATCAGACTTGGAGAGTTGCCAGGCCGATAGCTTCCAAGCGCAAAGCTGAAGCAGAAAATACTTGGCAAGGAGTCACAAACAAATCTTCACAACTAATTAAATGAACTATTGTCTCCTGCAAACACACCCCTCCCCTTTCGCTCCTCTTTATTCCCTATGGGAGGGGCCATTCACTGTCCACCTGTGCCCTTTCTCCCGAGTTGACCCTTGTTCCTTAGCTGTTCCCTTCTCCTGGCAGCTCTGCACATGCGCACATTGGGAACAGGCACCAGCTGTTCCTCTTCCCCACTGATCTCCAACTCCAAAGGCAGCTGATAAAAGTCAGACAGCTCTGGCCCTCTTTCTGCCTCCGATGCAGAGCCCTCGTCAGAGCCTTCCCCAGACTCCAGGACTGGCCCAGGTATCTCCCCAACCTCCTCACTGTCCAAGTCTGCTGCCAGCTCTGTTGGCCGCTGGGCTACAACAGCTACGAAGCTCTGGCCCAGGTCTGGCCCCAAGCAGAGGGTACCATGAAGGGTGCAGCACTACTCTGCGCTCAAAGGGGTACCTGGCTGTTGCAGGAACAGGAGGAGGTGATCCTCCGTTTGCACCAAGGCACGGTATCCGACGGAATCATCCTTCTTCAAAAAGACCTGAATGAAGAGCTGCAACAAAGGGAAGAAATGGATGAGCGATAGAAAAAGGGCATTCTCTCTCTCTCTTTTTTTTTAAATATTCGTATTGTACATTTTCCTTTATTGTACATTACATTTCCAGTTTTGCAATGGCAGTGTACTGGCTGTATCAAGTCCTTTTTATATATACATCCCATTTATACATCCTGGTTATAACCATTATTCTCATAGTCATACAGTGTAGTTTCTTTTAAATGCATAGTATTGTACATCATAATTACAACTATTGTTTTCATAATTGTATCATAACACTCTATTACATTTATTACTTTTAATCTATATTTGTGTACAGCCCAATACTGATATTGTTACATATATCTATATACCTGTATTTATTTCTATTTTATTAATCTTCTTTTGTTACTAAGTTACTAATCTCCACACCTGTAATTTTACCATTTGTACAATGCGTCCCATGTTAAGTAGCATTGTTTCCTCTTTAAGTTCCTTCATTAGCCTGTCCAATTCGGCACATTCTAGTGGTTTTTTAATTACCTTTTAATCTGTAGGTGTGCTTTCTTTTTTCCAATTTTGTGCATGTGTGCTTCAAGCTGCTGTTATTACATGTAACATTAAATATGTGGTTCTTTTATTGTATTTCCCCGGTAATGTACCTAATAAGAATAATTCTGCTTTTAGATCTATTTGCTGTTCTAAAGAGCATTCTCAAAGCACAATCTTTGGCAAGGGGTGGTTGAATTTTTAAAAAATGCAGCATGGGGCTTTCAGAACCCAGAGAAATACCCTCGCCGAGCGATGGCTGCAGGCTGGGAACACACCCCGCTTATCGGAAGCACCATTACCTGCTCAGGCCTGATACTACTTTTCTCCAGAGTGAAGGTGATGAGAGTGTCCAGAAGCCTCTGCCCGGTTTCAGCCAGGTACAAGTTGATGGTGTAGGCCTGGGCAGGGCAAGAAAGGCCTTCCTTGGAGGGAGAGAATGAACAGAGTGAAACGGCCTTCAGTTTCTCACAAGAATGGAAGTGCCCCAGCAGGGAAGAAGCGAAAGATTGAACAACACACTTGGGGTTCAAACAGGCACCCGCCGTTTCAAGCAGCCTCTTAAAATCTCTTGTAAGAAGAGACTGGACAACCATTTGTCTTAAATGTTCCTGCTTGAGCAGGAGGTTGGACTAGACAGAAGACCTCCCAGGTCCCTCAGGCTTGGAGAGTTGCCAGGCCGATAGCTTCCAAGTGCAGCTGCTGTAGCAGAAAATACTTGGCAAGGAGTCATGAACAAATCTTCCCCATAATTAAATGTACTAATTGTCTCCTGCAAACCCCACTGCCCTTTCACTCCTCCTTATTCTCTATGGGAGGGGCCATTCACCGTCCACCTGTGCCCTTACTCCCGAGTTGATCCTTGTTCCTTAGCTGTTCCCTTCTCTTGGCAGCTCTGCACATGCGCACATTGGGAACAGGCTCCAGCTGTTCCTCTTCCCCACTGATCTCCAACTCCAAAGGCAGCTAATAAAAGTCGGATGGCCCTGGACCCATTCTGCCTCCAACGCAGAGGACTCATCAGAGCTTTCCTCAGATTCCAGGACTGGCCCATGTTCTTCCCCAACCTCCTCACTGTCTGAATCTACAACCAGCTCCACTGGCAGGCCACAACACACACCCACTTCATGCAGGGATGTATATTTACCCCTTCGCCCTTGCAGGCAAGGACAGCTGTCACGGTCTTCTCACCGGTAGTCGCAAAAGTCACAAGGCTGGCCTGGATAAACACAATGCGGAGAAAGACAATGAGAGATCAATAGTGCATGGATCACAAAGAGATTTTGGGCAAAAACACACACGTGGTTAGAAAAGCTGTTAAGAAAATATGTAGATCTTAAGCCTGAACTTTTTTTATTGGTATAATATCAGAAAAAAATGATAAACAAAGTGTATATTTAATATTGCATGCATTAAAAAGGATTGTATTTGCTCAGCATTGGAAAAATGTAGAAATACTGCTATATGATGAGATAATTAAGAAGATATTGGACTGGGCAGAAATGGACAGACTTACTTTGAAGATTAAACAGATACAGACTATTATCAAATTTATTTTATCAATGGCTGGAAAAAAACGGTAAAGTTTAGGAATGTAATTTGTTGTTTTTTTCAGATTATTTTTTTTTATTTTTAACATACAATAAATCCATTCCATTTCAATCCTGGGTCGATTAGGTACATATTTCATATGCTTAACAATTACTAATAATATTCTTCTTAGTCGTATAATCATATAATAATCACATTCCCATATATATATATGTCTATTACACTACTTTCTCTTATTGCTTTATAATTATGTCTTATCCCTTTTAATCAATTTTATTTTCTAGCCATTTATAAAACAAGTCCCATACCATGTAATATTCAGATTTTTTTTCCTTTAATTTCTAATGTTAATCTATTCATGTCTGCAGATTCAAATATTTTTTCAAGATTAGGAATGTAAATTGTGTTGTTATTGTTATAATCAGACAAAACCCAGACAACACGATGTTTATTCAGCACTAAATAAATTTGATAGTTGAAAAAAAAAAATAGTGCACGCATCACTTCACACAACACTCACAAAATCCAGAATTCTGGGAATCAAAGTCCACATATTTTAAAAGTTATCAGCATTGAGAAGCACCAAGGATGGCCAGAGTTTCAATTCCCACCCAACCTGCCTGAGTGCTCCTTGAAGGGGAAGGGTGGAGGGAGGTCAAGCTCAAGAGAATCGAAACCTCCCTTTCTGGTCCTCACCTGCGGGAAATTCCGAAGGAGGCTCAAGACCCCGTGCCGATATTGCAAGAGAGCGAAGTGGGTTGGTGACAGACGCAGGTAGAACTGAGGCCGGGGAGCTCTGGCTGGGTTCGGCTGGGAGGACAGGATGCGGGCTTCGGAAAGGTCTGCAAATTCCAGGCCGAGAGACTGCAGGAAGGGGGAAAAAAAGAGAGCGGGCAGATCAGCCAAGCCAGCTGCAAGAGGAAGTGAACACCTGGGATGCTTTGGGGCATTATAACCGTGCTGGCCGCACTTTGCACTTCCCTGTTCCAGGATCGAAAAACCTCTCAGAGTGATGTGGTGGCCTGGAGGTGGAGCCTCACAATCAGGAGGCTATCAGTTCGATTCTAGGTTGAGGCTGGGCACAATGAGAATACATCTGCTGCAAAAACTCTGCACTGGTGACAGGAAAGGCATCCGGCCGGTAATCACTCTGCTCCGTTCAGTTGCCCAGATTCCACCCCACAAGGGATTACAGGAGTCATTGAACAAGGAACTCAGAAGTACATCTCAGCTTTGGCCAGCTCATTTCTGGACCCCTCACCTGCAGTGAAACCTCCTTCATCTCCTCCTCTGCCTCCAGGGACAAGGTATAAAGGGACTGGGTGCCTGGGTTCACACACACGAGCGTCACTTCTTCTACGACGTTGCAAGTCCCAGCTAGGTTCCTCAACCAGGGAGCTGCCACCCTGATCTGCGAAAAGCAAAGAGAGGCGCTCGCTCCTTATCCCAGCTGAGATGAATCTTGAGGCCAGCAAAGGCACATGGCAGAAAATGAACTGCCTGCTTAAAAGGCACAGGTGCACCCAAAATATTGACGTTGTTGTAATTTTACCGTAAGAAAAAGACTTTTTGTGAGATTACTGTCTTCCCTCTCCTCTCTTCTCCCAGCCAACCTGGCAAAGGAAATCCCACTGAAAGCCAAACTGTTGCTTCACCTGTCTTGTCATTTCGCCATCCTCAATGCTGAAAGTCAAGATGCTGAGGTGGCTTTGTGGAGAAATTCCGACAACGTGCAGCACACCTGTTCCGTGGGAATAGACTAGCTGATACTGGACCATCTCGCTGATAAAAGAAAAGCAGGCACAAATTAGCATGATCAGGTTGTCTGTTTTAAGCCATCTTGCTTTCTTTCTCAGAGGAGCTGAACTCCTGAACTTTCTGGGTCAAAATTTTATATCTTAAGGATATAGATATATGATATTATATATCATATTCTATGATATAGAATATGCAGAATGAGAGACAGCTCTGAAGACACTTAAAAGCTGCTTATTTTCAATCCATATTACAGGCAGTCCTTGTTTCGTGACAATTTGGGACTGGTAATTCAGGTGTCGAGAGAAGCAGTCACCTACTGAAACGATTACTTGTGCTTATGTTTTTAACTCAACTTTCCTTTACCTGCAATGTTTGTAAAGTTTTAAAGTTACTTTCCCATCACTGTTGTAACTGTGAACGGTTACTAAATGAGGCAGTTGCTAAACAAGGACAATCTGTAATCTATTTGTCCGCTTTGGAATCCTTATTAAAAGCTGCCACACAGCTGTGGAGGATGGAAGGGAGCTGCTGTTAGCTTTCAAATCGACCAGATATATAAAACCTTCAAGGTCATTCTCTATGGTGCAGCAAGAATTGTAGCTGAAGGGTGATTGGTTCACGTGATTTATGATGTGAAAGAAAAAGGGTGGGTGTAGGTTGAGTCTTGTGGAAAGTCTGGGAGGAAACTTCAGTTTCGGAATTCCACAGACGTGCCAAGTTTCTGTTTTAATAAAACACTTTGGATTATGGTTGTCTCGGAGTTATTGATTGGAACGGATAATTTCTGGAACCCTGACACTATTGCCTGCTGGTAAGAAAAACTTAACCTAACTGCTGTCAACTCATAAAATATTTCTATGGTCTTTTTAGAGTTGCCAACAGAAAGGGAAGTGGGGAAAGGGGTTTGGAAGAGCAGTGTGGAAGCTTGGAAATTGAAACTGCATTCCATAAATGTTTTCAAACATAGTAACTAGGTGACTGAAGTTTCTGCCGGGCAAAATTCTAACTGGAGACCATGGTTGATGACTCTGGGCTATGGATGTGTCCCATTGGAGGATATGAATTACAATACACCCAGGGGATGGGGGAAAAAACCAGGGTCAAGGGTGACGATGAATGATATGTCTCAGAGTCAGCTACACCCAGGCAGCACCGGACATGTTAACTCCCAATAAATCCTTTTGAAGTTTTGGAAGTTTGGCTCGAGACTCATGATTTAATTGGGGGTAACCGCCGGAATCCTGACAGCTGCCAGGAATATGCTAACACAACAGAATATTTCTGCTTCATAAAAATGAGTAGGGTTAGGGTTAGAGGCTATTTTCTAGAGTCAACCCACCTTTCTGGCAAATGTTCTGTCCATTTTTGGTAACCATTGGAGAGATAATATAGGAGGAGGGAACTCTTCTTCAAAACGGCCACGTACTTCACAGCATCTTGGACTCCCACCAAACTAGCCATCTGAAAGCTTAATTTAAGAATTTATTTTTTGTTTAAAAAATGGGCTTCTTTACTCACTTATTGAAACTAATACTAATCCAAAAGACTTACCTGCCAGCGTCCATCAAAACCTCCCAATTCAGGCCCCCAATGTTTGTTTCCCAAGAGCGCAGGATACGACCCCCGTTGGAAACCGTGATGGCATCTACAGAAAACATGTGCAGAACATACCATTTCAGTGTTTGCCAGCAACCTGCAGAGCTGGCAGCAGTCAGACAGTGGGAAGGAACATGGGCCAGTCCGGGAGTCTGGGGAGGACTCGGACGAGGGTCCTGCGTCCGATGCAGAGATGGGGCCAAAATCATCTGGGAATGGGGTGATGCCCCCGGAGCCTCTGGAGTCTGGCAGCAGTGAGGCAGAGGAACAAGGGGAGCCTGTTCCCAGGGCGCGTGTGCACAGAGCTGCCAGAAGGCAAGAACAGCTAAGACAAAAGAGTCATCTCAGGAGTAAGGCTTGGAGGTGACTGCCCTGCCCATAAGTTATAAAAGAAGTGCAAAGGTAGGAAAACCTTTGCAGGAAGCAACATTGTTCACTCTGTTCGGATTAAACATTGAAGTTCTATGATTAATTTGTTCTCTGATTTTGGAAAAACTAATTGGGACTTTAGTCGTTGGTAGCACTTCAAGTCAAATAAAGGTGTGTTATTATCAGATTTCTCCCGAAAAATTTTGGCAGACGTCCCTGGAACTATTTATAACCGGTTAAGACTCATTTCGGGCTGTGAATGATGACAATTCACAGCCATTGAACTAAAATAAAAAGGGTTTTGAATTTTATGTGTGTTTGTCAGTGTCTCAGGAAGCCTTGATCAGGCCACAGGCCACATCAAACCGCCCCCCCCTCCATATTTTCCATATTCTGAACGGCTCTTTGCACATTTTTCAACTTGTGGGCTAAAAGAAATACAAAAAAAAAATAAAGAAACAACATTTCAGGCAATCCTTGACTTACAGCCATTCATTTAATGACCATTCGAAGTTACAATGGCACTGGGAAAAAAGTGACTTTTGACAATTTTTCACTTAGTGACCGAAATTTGGCTGCCTGGCCACTGACTCATATTTTTGACGGTTAGTGTCATGGGATCACCTTTTAGCAACCTCCTGGTAAAGTCAGTGGGGAAGCCAGTTTCATTTAACAACTTTGTTACTAAAGTCTAGGGAGATTCTCAAGTCTTCCAGGTCATGGCTGTCCCAAAGGTGCTATTTTTTTCTTTCTCAAGAGGCAACTGGACCTTCTGGTTTTGTCAGGTGAGGCTCCATTCAAAATCCGAGAAAGAAACCTTTAGACTCCGTTGTTACAGAGCAGTGGTGGCTAACCTTTTTGGGCTCCTGTGCCAAAAATGGTGTGCGCTTGCATGCTCACCTTCACGTGCCAGCACCCAGAAGGCAATGTGTGCGTCCCCATGCCCCCTATGCATGTGTGTGCAATCCCCACCCACCCACACAGCTCCCTAACCTGCACTGCACCTCACAGCTGATTTTCAGCCGGTTTGAAGCCTTTTTTGGCCTCCCAAAGGCTTGAGGAAGGCTTCTGCAGGCTTTGCAGGGCAAAAACTAGCCCCGTTTCGTCACTTCCGGTATTTGCGGAAAAACAGGAAGTGATGAAATGGGGCTAGTTTTTGGCCTGCAAAGCCTGCAGAAGCCTTCCTC
>BHFT01030828.1:0-33019 GCA_004320025.1 Laticauda laticaudata
TATTCATAGTAATAAGAATCATTAAAACCATCTATAAAAACTTGACCAATAAAGAAGTTAATGACAAAATGTAATTTCTCGGAGAAGACTGTGCCACAGCCCTAGAATCATTATGGGAAATGAACCTCTCGTAGCTTTGTTCTGTCCCTCATCCATATGTATCTGAAGAATGTTTCCTGGAATAAACATATTAGAAGGATCAACTCTGGCTAGAGAAAGTCATCATTGTTTAGACTTGCATAGATTAAAGGCAACACTTTCAATTGTACCTAGGTAGCTATTTGCAACCAGTATTCTGCCTGTCCTGTACAAATACTGTACAAAAGCAGATAGATCAACTCCACAAAGCATCCACACAAAGTCTTTTTTATTGGTTCATTAGGCATCCTGTCAACTCACATTTATGATGAGGTTCTTCTTAATGTCCAATCCTGCCAACACTGCAATAGATCCTTTGCATATCTGAATTGTGGTTTAGGAATATAATAAAGTCTTAACCCCATGATGATTGAAGCAACCACATGAGGCAAGAGTGAGAGAGCCTTCCCCAACCCAACAAGGATCAATTTAGTGACCAATCAGGGTTACAGATGTGGCCACATGACATGGACTACATTTCCCAGGATACCTTAACTACATTTATTATGATGCATTCCCTTAAGGGGACAGCTCACAAATCCTAACTAACTCTCCCAAATCCCATTAACTCTAAACTGTCTGGATAGCACAACCTGTGCAGAGTGCAGGCCATTTGGGAACAATCACACCGAAAGCCTGGGGTTGCCACCTGTGGCTAGCTGTCAATCATGGGACTGTTCACTCATAAATATCCCAAACTCTATGCAGAATCTCCCTGAATCTATAAGTGCACAATCGTGCCTACCGTCCCTGTCCTATTGTCCCTATTTATTCATACCCATTTCCTGTATTCTTATTCATGTTTATACTTTATCTTGTAAGTGATTGACAAATCAAATAAATAAATAAATAAAAAGCACGCAATTGCAAATGGATCCACTCACCCTTATTTACATTTCAACTTCTTTTAAAATGCAGTAACTAAGTCACCTTTCTTGAGCCCAGAATCACAGGGTGGAAAGAGATCTTGGAGCATCCATTTTTCATATGGAGTGATGGAAGAATCTCACTGAATCAGATTCAGATCTAATGTGACATTTGCATTTGTTTGGACACATTTCACCCTAAGAGAGAATGTTGCAGCAAATAGCGGTGGTTTCCAATGAGTGGGCTGTAGTGTCAGTTTACAATAAGGATAGAACATGTTAAAAGGAGTCCACTCAATTGGAATCCCAGGGTACTATATCAGCACTTAATAGGCCTGACTTCTGTGGATAGGAGATGACTGGCTAAAAGGCCAAGTGCAGCATCATTTAAAAGACTGCCAAATTGGTTTCTTAAAACAAGAGAAGACTTCCTATCATTGATGTACTAGAAGGGACTCCTGGGAAACTCTTGTTAAAATTCAGCTACCAAACTATAAAAGGAGGCTGGACAAATTCCCATCTTCGAATGAGGTTTCTTTGTTTGTAAAAGAATTGCTTCTAAAAATGTTGCTAACAATTGAAAGATCAACATCATTAAAGCTGCACATCATGTTTTTAAAAGCCAGAGGGGAGGGGGGAAAAAAGATCTGGCAAAGCTAAACCTTAGTCCATCAAGAGGGTGTATCATAACTGAAGGGCACTGAAAAGCCTCTGGTTTTCCATTCCTGCCAATCACACCTCTCTTGGTGACACAGCAGACAGTGAGGCTTCAAAAGGCAACTTTAATCAGTAAGGGATAATTTCATGGGAAGACATCAGCTTTTTAATAATTCACAATAGTCTCAAAGATTGTCTTCGCCCTATTTCAAATATTCATCCATTGCTATAATGCCATAATTTATCCTAGGATTTTACATTAAAATATTATTTTACAATCAATAAAAGATGGAAAAGAATAAAAACAATTTATTCATGCAGGTCTGTAGGAGTGACTACAGTATATTTTCTGCAGGAATATAGTCAATGAGTTCTATAGGTGTAGCCCAAAAGTCAAGAGGGCAGTTGTAACACACATTAAAAAACAGAGTTTTGATTGCACTGTCACAGCCACCCTCTAGACTTTGATGATCACACCACTGCTTACCCCCATGGAAACAGGATGTAAATTGCAGGAAGTTAGCACACACCCCTTTCCTAGAAAAATGAAATATTTTAGGATATATTAAAAATACAGAATATTTCCCCTAAAAGAGAAGGAGAAACTCAGAGAAATAGAAATTCAGCTCCCTCACCTTTGCTAATGGGCCAGGAAGGCCTGGGCCAGAGTATTCTACATAAGAAAAAGATCTACTCCAGGTAGAGCCATCATAGGAATTGCCCAAATCCCTTTCATGATATCATCATCCAGCAAGGCTCAACCAAGCCTGGGACTCAGGACAGCCTACAGATTTGCCCCTGCATGGCCCCATGGGAGTCTGACAACCAATCCTAATACAAGCTCAAATTCAAATCCCAACAGAGGGCATAAAACCCATGGACTTTCAGCATCTCCTCCCTTTTTTGCTCAGGAGCTCCAAGGCATGTGATCCTGTCCACCATTAAATCATCTTTCCAAACAGCCTCCATGTTTCAAGTTAATTTTTCCCCACTTGGAACTGAACCCAGAAGGATATTTCTTCCAACAAACTCAAAGAAACAATCCTATTCAGTTACAAGAGTATCCAGTAGAGTGATAAACAGGGAAACCAAGCAATACCAGGACATTCAATGTGGCCCTATGGAGGCCTGCTTAAACTCAAGAGAATTTTTTTACATATATACCATGGAAATTCCTGCCTGCCATATTACTGCTGAATGTGTCTGGTGCACCACAACTCTGTGCTTGGAACTTGGTCCTCCAGACACCATTTTTTGCCCTGAATGATAATGAGAACATTCCAGAGAAAACTTTTAGAATGAGATGTGATTACAACCTTATAACTACATATAACAGCTGATTCCCACACCAATCAGGAGGTTAGATGCTGCTTGGAAACCCACATAAAAGAGAGCCAGTTTGGCCTAGTGGTTAAGGCATCAGCCTAAAAAAACAAGAAAATGGTGAGTTCAAGTCCTGCCTTATCCATGAAAGCTGGTTGGGTGACTTTGGGCCAGTCTCTCTTTTTCTCTCTCTCAGTCAGTCCATGAAGTCAGACTCTGACAACAAGCTAATTCCAAGTCATAGTAATTCCTGTCATACTAATGAATCTACATTCATAGAGCTGTGGTGGCACAAGGGTTAGAATGCAGTATTGCGGGCACATTCTGCATTCTCATTGCCAGGAGTTTGATTCTGACAGGCTCAAGCATCATCCTTCCAAGGTCAGTAAAATGAGGACCCAGATTGTTGGGGGGGGGGGCAATATGCTGACTCTGTAAACCATTTGGAGAGGACTATAAAGCACTTGAAGGTGGTTTACAAGTCTAAGTGCTATTGCTATTTGACTGATTCAAAACAACAAAAACAAAAATGAACCCTGAAGTTGCAAAACAAAAACAAAAACAAACACCAAAACTCTGGGAAGACAAAAAAGGAAAAGGCTCTCTTGCTTTCTCAAAAGAGACTCAGCTTCTCACTCTTACATCAAAACAGCAGGGGAAAAAATGTCAGAATCTTCCCACCATAATTTTCCGAAGTACAATCCTTTATTGGAAAATTTAAAAGTTGATAGAATTCTTGTGTTGCTACTTTAACCTATGTGTAAATAAATCTTAGTTATTTTGAGTGTGTTATTCTTGGGATTAACTGTTTGCAGTCTAGGCAGCTGTCAGAGACCTGACACTGGCTATCACCAGAAGATAAATGATTTTTAAGAATATAATTATTGGCTGCAGGGTAGCTGCTTATATCGATTTCTACCGACTAAAGGTCCAGCATGGTTACAAAGGAGATGGAAAGAAAGGAGGTAAAAATAAGATGAGAGAACTAGCAAGATGAAAGAGACAGAGAGAAAGTTATAAGCTATTATCTAATGAAGGAGCTTTATTGTAATGTATTGTTCTGGAACAGCAATTTAAGATCCTGTAGAAAAGACAATTTGGCAATAAAAGTAGAACACATTATTGCAGTATGGAACATTATCAGTTTGGTATCTGGATATGGATGTAGAAGATCTGTACAAGCTAAGGATGAATCTCTATACAGCTATCTACCATTTGTCTAAAATGATGCTATTAGACAATTTTACAACATTATTTTGGGGTACCTATACAAGTGATCTTTTTCAATTTGCAAAGAGAGAAAAGTATTTTTATGCAAGCCATTGTTGCTTGTATTTCCTTCCATGCAAAAATATTGTGAATTTGGATATAGAATAGAAGTACCTAAACAGAATATTTAGATTCACTTTTTAAATTATTTTCCTGCATTATCATTTTAAAATAATAATGAACCCCCCCTCAAAATAGAAAGACAAACATAGTCAAGGAAATAGAAAACACAATGCATTAAAAAAGTAAAAAAGAACAAAAAACATTCTAATAATATATCACAACAGTAAATATTTGCAATTTTATATATAATTATTCAAGTACATACCGTATATGTTTTTAATACAGTTATATCATTCATGTTATTTTTTAACTAATTGTATCTTGTAAAAATGAGTCCCATATTTCCAGACAGCAAGTACAGTCATGTCTTCAGTCCACTGAATAGGAAAGAGTCTTGTCTATGAATATGTAGATTCACTTAGGAATTTGGCCAAATGCAGAGATTTTAGAAGCATGTTATTTGAAATCAAATGGCAAGAAAATGCATTCATAACTCATTGAGTACGAAACATTTACAGTAGAAACATCTAAGGTTGGAAATGGCTTCCCTACTTACTGTATTAAACCACAAACAAAGGATCTTTAAAGATTCTCCAAGTACAGGTAAGTCAAATTATCACTGTGGATAACTGAACTGTTCCAGATAGCATTCTAAAGTAATGAATGTACCTTGCTTAAATTGCAATTACCTTTGCTTAAAAAAAAGCAAGGAGAGGATATTTAACTTGGTCTATTTCAAGAAAGCTGGAGGTATATTGTGAGACCACCTCACAAACATCACCTTTTAATACTTCAGACACACAGCCATAAGGGCAACAGACGAACAGATGAAAAAAGAAAGATTCATTTGTTTAGTAGATTCTTAAAAGAAAGTGTTAGAGTTCATGGCAAACAATTTGTGATAGTGACTGATGCTGGAAGAAGAGGTGGAGCTTTATTTTTAATAAGCTTGATTATAAACTATTTATATGATCATAACCAAAGCTGCAGCCCACAAAAAGGATAATGTCACAGCTGGTCTTTCCAACTTAAATATTTGTGATATTTCAAGACAATTTTGTTTGAAGAAATTATTCTATAGATGATTTCATCATCCTAAATTTATAAAAAGGGAGATTATTTTCTGGATTTTTTTGAGGGGGATATCATCTAGTAAAGTGTTTCTCTTTATATGGACTTCAATTCCCAGAATTCCTCAGCCAGCATGGAGGAGTTGAAGTCCACATATTTTAAAATTGCCAAGGTGGAGAAATACTGAACTAGTATGTAGATAATGTTCTTGTGTCTGTTGATCAGCCTTCTAATGGATTACACGCAGATTTTGAAACAATATAGAAGCAGGAACAATCCTGCTTGGAAAAATAGTCATTTTGATTTTCATAATCATTTGGTCTTTATTGTGGACTTATCACTCTCTGCTTATTGATGTGCTTCAGCCACATAGATATATCTTCTTATTCCTAGTCATTAAGGTCTCATTTGCTAGTTACTACCATATGAATTTAACTTAATATATTGCTAGAAAATTGAATCCAGATGATACAGGGGATGATTGTAATTCTATTGTTTGAGAAACTGTTACTCGATTCATGAAAATATACTCTGTTGATCATACATATATGTTCAGTCAACTAAATGGCCACTATGCTTCCTGATCAGCTACAGTAGTTCATATCGATGCAGATTGTTTGCTATGGGAGGTTCTTCTGTGACAGCCTGAATGAAGTGTTACATCTACTTCCAAGAGTCCATGGAGATTCTCAGTCATCCAGGTCATAGTTGTCCCAAAGATGGTTTTTCAAAAGGTAACTGGACTTTCTTTATTTTTGTCTGAAGATATTTCACTTCTCATCCAAGAAGTTCCTTTAGTTGCTTCATCTAATTGTTAGTACTCTCTCTGAGAGTCATTGAGGCTACCTGGAGATTTATTTGTCCCCTATGGGCCACATAAATAATACAAATGGGTGTGGAATCTTCTTTCAACAGTTCCAAGAAGGTTCCACACCTATTTGCACTATTCAGGTGACCCTGAGGGCATAGATAAAGTGGCCTTAACTAGTGGCCTTAACAATTCTCAGAGAGAGTGCTAATGACCAGATGACTGCAGGGAAAATAAATCTTTCCATTCTCCACTATTCAGTCAGAACTGAAGAAGCTCCTTGAATGAGAAGCAAGATATCTTCAAGGAAGAACAAAGTCCAGTTGCCTTTTGAAGAAAAGCACTTTTTGGAATACTTCTAAGAGGTTGCAACTTTGATTCTTATGCAATATATACTCATCGTGGGGTGATGAAATTATACAGATTCATTGTGAGAAATTTTACTGGCCAAAGATAGATATTTGATCAAGGTCTGTACTACTTGGCTGCTGCTATTTGAGAACTATTTTGCTACTTGAGATTCAGCCCTGTTGTTCTTTTTCGTTCCTCCATTGCATGAAATCAGGCATTGATATTATGGGATCTCTATGATACATCCACACACTTTCAGTCACTGAAAAATAAAAGCTATACAGCCAGGCATTTCATCTCAGAATATTATTAATAATTTGTTAGATATTTTTGCTCAATTGGATTATTTATTCATCTATGTGGAGATAACTACTGACAGCATTTGACAGATTGTTGGCTGCCATATTGACTCATTTGTGCACTCAAGTTGTGTGGCCTTAAACACATTTGTGTTTGTTCTTATTATCCAGAAATAAATGGGAAGAAGAAATGTTTCATCAGTTTTTGAAGAAAACTTTTCAGCAGTTTACTCTGACAGGAGAACCTGGAAGACAAAATTACTAAAGATTCTAATGGCAAAGTGCTATATGTCTCACAGGACATCAAAAGCTTAACCAGTTACTGTGCTTTTTCATGTGATGTTCATACTGTACTTCTGAGCCCTCATGCTCAAGAGGCAGTAAGTGAGTTATCAGAGAACTTAATAACAGCACTGATAAAAAAGAAATAGAAGGCCGCAGCAAGTCCTGGACTGAGTCAAAAATTTCCATTGCTAAGCAAGACAGCAGCCAAGTGAGTTTTGCACCATTTTACGATCTTTCTTGCCACCCTTGCTAAGTGAACACTGCAGTTGTTAATTTAGTAAAACGGTTATTAAGTGAATTTGACTTTCTCATTGACCTTGCTAATCAGAAGGTCATTAAAGGTATGATCACAATGATGCCCCCAGGATACTGCAACCCTCTTAAATACATCCCAATTGCCAAGTATCTGAATTTTTATCATGTGACCATGGAGATCTTGCAATGGTCGTAAGGGTGAAAAATGGTCTTAAATCATTTTTTTCCCAATGCCATTGTAACAAATGGTTGTAAATTAAGGACTACCTGTATCCAGCTGAGGAATGCTGTTTCAACGTTTGCGATCTATCTATCTATCTATCTATCTATCTATCTATCTATCTATCTATCTATCTATCTATTTATCTATCTACACACACACACACACACACACACACACACACACATATTCTCCTTTTAATTATCCCATAATGCCTTGCAGGGTGGAGCCTGATGCCCTTCCTGTTGCCAATGTGGAATTTTATTCAGCAGTTATATTGTTATTGTGCCCCAAAATACTCTGACATCACAAATTCTACCAAATCTACCATGTTTATTTCCACAATAATGATATTCCACAGATAACTGTGGCAGGATCCTCTGAGGAAAAGTTTGTTGCTGTTATGGACTTGCTCAAGAAAAAACTGAAGCAAAGCTAGATCAGAAGACATGGATGTTCTGTCCAGAAAAACGCGTGGTAGACCGGGTTCCAGTGAACAGGTTCTTTATTAACAACAAGAAAGCAGTAGCGGAACAGTTTGGCTAAAGCCGCGGAAGCCCCTTTATACAGGCTTGCCTGTCGGCTTGTAGCCAATGGTAGCCATTTAACTTTGCCGCCTTTAAGTGGCTCTTTGGATTGGTTCTTAATGAACCAATCCATCACTACTGGCCTTTCTGGCCAATCAGGTTATACCACTTGGACTCTACTAAGTCATAGAGAACCCCCTCCCCCCATAATTTAGTCCTACGTGGGTGACGTAGTCGCACAGGTAGGGTGGGGCTTCTTTGGACTCTACTTGATTTGCCGGGTTCATTTTGCTGGAGACTTCAAGTGGTTCGGTTGGGATCGCTGTCTCTCGGCTCTTCTTCATGGAACCACCTGAAAGGATGAGTCAGCATGGTTTGCTACTGCTTGAGTTGCTCAGGCCGGTGGCTTTGCCGCTTCCTCCTGCTTTCCCGGGCAGTCGAGCTGGCTTGGCTGGCCCTTCCAGGACGGGTTTCTCTTCATTTGGATTATTTCTGCTGGTCTCATCTAACCGTAAGTGTTCTTTTTGCTTCTTTTTGATTCGTTAGATGTTCTGGGTTTTTTTAATAGTTCTTTTTTACCTCTCTTTATATTTCTTGTATCTGCCCCCCCTTTTGGTTTTGTTTTCATCGATTTTATTGTTGAGGTTGCGCGGTCATATTTTGCTTGATATTTCGGGAAACTAGCTGGTCTATGTGCCGCTTCCACTCTCTACCATCGTCCATGGTTAGAAGGTGGGACCGGGGGCCTGTTATTTGTGTTATTGTGGCTGAAGCCATAAGAGCGTCCCTGGTGAAATTTTTTGCCGTAGGACTAGGTCGCCGATTTCAAATGTTGGAATCGGCTAGATGAGTTGGGGGGTTTCTCACAGGTGTAATTGGGTGCAATCTATCTAAATGTGATCTGAGTTTCCTGCCCCATAACAATTCTGTCGGATCTTGTTCGTTATACTACTGGGGTGATATGTTGGAGGGTGAGTAAACGGTTTATCTTGTCTTGGACATCCCCCTGCTGGTCCATTTTTTCTAGGCTTCCTTTAATAAACCTGACCATTCTCTCGCCCCACCATTTGCCGCCAGGTGGGCTGGCGCAGTTATGCATGGTGTATACCTAAAGAAGCTAGGAACTGTTCAAATTGTGTATAGCGGTTAGTTGTGCCCATTGTCGGACACTAGGACATCTGGCAACTCATAGGTTGGTGAATAGTTTGTTGAGTTGCTTGATAACAGCTCGGTGTTCGTAGATGACATTACTATAACTTCCAACCAATTTGATTATGCATCTATGACAATCAAAAAACATATGCCCCCTAGTAGGACTGCGAAGTGCAATGTGAATCCGAGATCAGGCGGCCTCGTGGGGTCTCCAGTCCCATATTGGTGCTTGCAGTGATGAGGGCCTGGTTCTCTGGCTCTCAGGCGAGCTCCATTCAAAATCCAGGAAAGAAATACTTAGACTCTTAGTTTAGAGAAAAGACATCTTTTACTGAAAGTGAGTGGTAGCAGCCAAAGAATCTTGAATCTGAGAAATTAGCGCGCAATGCACATATACAAAGTGATGGAAATGTTCCCACCCCCAATAGTTCAGATGACACTTTCCAATTGAAGTTGTGAATTATGATCATGTGGCATCTTCAGGTGATGATGAGCCTCTGTCCGTTGACCTTGGCATATTTTGATAACGGGTTGCAGTTGCGCAGAGAAAAAGAAAGCTAAGCGAGAAATAAAAACCTAACTCTATTGTATGCTTCCCCCCCCCATTACACAACAGAAGATGTAACACCTCCAGCTCAACTCCCTGACTTATCCTTACCTCCCCTCCCCCCTGTTACTTATGGCAGTCGAAAGATACAAAGCAATAGCAGAAGATCTTGAAGGCTGACACTGGCATTTATATTGCATAGTAGCAACCCAGTATTCAATATCTTTGTCTAAGCCAGGCCAGACATAGCTCCTGGCCAGGCTTTTCATTTTTACTATGCCTGGGTGGCCCTCATGACGCCTACCAACACTTTTGTTTGCAATCTGGAGAAATTACCACCCGATCACCCCATAATAAACACCCCTTTGTCTTGACATTTCAGTGCTATCTGGTCCGAAAAGGTTTTAAAGTTTTCAGTTTTTGATTTTCCAGCCAGCCTTTACCTACCCAGTTTAAAATGTGAGCAGTCACTGGGTCTTTGGCGGTGGCTCTGGCGACATCCATTTGCAGATAGTGCAGTTCCAGGCAGGCTTCTATTTGCAGTGGTAATTTGTTGGAGCCGGGTCTTCTTTGTTGTTGGCAGCAGTGTTTGACTCAATGCGTCTGCATGTGGGATTTTGTTCCCAGGTCGAGTATCAATGTGTATGATATGCAGCTAGGAACTCTGACCATCTAGTCATTCGGGGAGATAAAATGTTTGGTGTGGGTTTGTTCCCGCCAAAATTCTTAGTAACGGTTTATGGTCAGTGACAATGGAAATGTCCTCCCATAGAGGTACTCATGAAAACGTTTAACTCCGGCAACGATTGCCAGGGCCTCTCTGTCTAATTGGCTATAGTTGCGTTCCACTTTGGAGAGTGTTTTCGAGTAAAAAGTGATGGGTGCCTCTCTCCCGTTGGGCAATTGGTGGCTCAGGATGGCAAGCAGTAGCGGAACAGTTTGGCTAAAGCCACGGCAGCCCTTTATAAGCAACAGGCTTGCCTGCCGGCTTGTAGCCAATGGTAGCCATTTAACTTTGCCACCTTTAAGCGGCTCTTTGGCCAATCTGGCCAATCAGGTTATACCACTTGGACTCCACTAAGTCATACAGAACAATGGATGTCTGAACAAAGTAATGGTGTGGACTGAAAAGGTTAATGTCATGATTTTATAGTTCTCATAGTATTGAAAGGATGATTAGTTCACTAATGTTGTTTAATGATAAGAGGGAGACAATGTAATTATTTATATGGATCCTTAGAGATGATTTGGCTGCCATCAAAGCTTATTTCAATTTTAAAACTGGGATAGTGACCATCGCAATTTGAAGCCAAAGGGTAGTTTAGATGATACAAAGTCTAATTGTGTACCAGCCCAACATTTTAGTGCTTTATTCAGCAGTATTTGTGGCTTGAGACAGTTACTTCACTGTGACTAATACTAAAACTGCATTTTTGCTTAAAGATATTCTCAGCTGTTTCTAGGCCAAGGGCTATATTTGGGGTTTGAGTGGTATGCCAGGAGTTCTCTTTCCAGAAACAGGGGACAAAACCATGGCAACAAAACAAAACATAATAACAGAGTCTGAAGGAACCTTGAAGGTCTTCTAATCTAACCCCCTGCTCAAGCAGGAGACCCTATACCATTTCAGACAAATGCCTGTCCAATCTCTTCTTAAAAACCTCCAGTGTTACCCACAATGTCAGGGGACAAACCGTTCCACTGGTTAATTGTTCTCACTTTCAGGAAATTTTTCCTTAGTTCTAGGTTGGCTTTCTGGTACTTTGGGAAAAATATGATTTTTCATTTACTTATCCTTACATTAAATTAATTTGAAATATTATTGCACTACAGAGATGGTTTAATGATTTTCCTCCCTATTTAGAGCCTTATAAGAGCTGGAGTGGTACAGTGGTGACAATGCCATACTTCAGGCTGCTTCTGTTGATTCTCGGCTGCCTGCAATTTGGCAGATTGAATCTTATCAGGCTCAAGGTTGACTCAGCCTTCCATCCTTCCAAGGTGGGTAAAATGAAGACCCAGATTGTTGAGGGCAATAGGATGACTCTATACACCTTTTAGAGAGGGCTGTAAAAGCACTGTGAAGTGGTATATAAGTTTAAGTGCTATTGCTATTGTTAGGTTCAAATGTGTGTTTTGATAACAGATTTAAAAGCTGCTGCGGCCAAGTAGCTGAGATGTTAAGAAGTTAGTTGAACACTTAGGGATTGAGGATGTATTTCTCTACCACAAACCAACCAAAGTTTGAAGGGATCTTCCATCTGGAGACTCTTTTTTTGCTCTAGGAATTGGGAACCCTGGAAGACTGAACACTGAGCATTCTGACAACTGATAACCCAGAAGTATAGTAGTCTTGGATAGTTTCAGTTGTCTTTCCCCACTCAGAGGCATCAGCAAGAAACTAACTCTGATAATAAAAAACAGGAAAAGACACCTTGCCATCTCACTGAGGTTAAGATAAGACAAACACTTATGTCATCCACCAAAAATTTTACATGTTTTCACTTGTTTCCCCTCCCCCTCCCGTTTAAGTGACAATTCCTTTTGGCTAGGCCCCTCATTGATTGTAAAATAAAACTGAGCTGAAAGTATAGATCCTGTTGTAGTAATAATCACATCCACATTCTAGAAAATGTGAAGAGTAGTGGACTCTGCAAGGCAGTATGAGTCACAGATGAAAATAATTTGCTTTGCATTTGAATGCAAGCTGACCCTAATTTGCAGTTCCTAAACTAATGTGGGAAGCAGAATGAAATTATCATGAAGTTTTCTACAAATGTGGATTGGGGGATAAAACTCTCCCAGGAGAACCTATCTGCAGAAAGTACCCACATAGGTAAATCAAAGGAAAACTTAATGTTGAACTGGTTAGGAGAAATTTATACAGGACAATGTACTTTATGAGAAATTCAAAATATTTTTGTAAAACAATATTTTGTTAGACAGAAACCTACATAGACAAGTCCATGTGATTACGATGAACTGTCCAAATTGAATTTTCACATTTGTGTTTTTCTGTGTATTTTTTTTAGTGCATAAGGTGGGGAAATGTGGGTTGGTTTTATTATAGGTCTCTGATAAGAAAAATGGCTACAAAGTGCATGCAAAAGATTCATGCAAATAGATAAATATGCATAAAATGGGAAATTGTTATGAAAAATGGAGAAAACTATTAAGGGAACAAACCAGTGTTTCAAAAAGTTCAAAAGTTGTGTAAAGAAAAACAGAGTACTTTATCCCACCTTGACTTTGGAAAAAGTGCAAAGAAGAGCAACTAAGACCTGGAGACTAAAACATATGAAGAATGGTTGCACGATTTGAATTTGGCTAGGCTAGAGAAAAGAAGGAATGGGGGGGACATGATAGCTGTATTCCAGTATTTGAGGGGCTGCCACAAAGAGGAGGGGTCAATTTGTTTTCCAGAGGGCAGGACAAGAAACAATGGATGGAAACTGATCAAGGAGAGAAGCAACCTGGAATTCAGGAGAAACTTCCTAACAGTGAGGACAATTAATAGGTGGAACAGCTTGCCTTCAGATGTTGTGGGTGCTTCATCACTGGAGGTTTTTAAGAAGAGACTGGAGAGCCACTTGTCTGAAATGGTATAGACTGAAAATGCTTTCCATTGAGCTACACCCCAAGACTAAAACTAAACTGAGAACTCAAGATTGTAGTTCAAGCAAGATAGCTGATTGATACACAGGGTTCAATACAATACAATACAATATAAATTTAAATTACTACAAAGAAACTTCTACCAGGGCAATTTAAAACTACAATGTGACTCAAGAATAATCGTGACACAGTAGTATAAATGAAATATCATAAATGATATCAAGCGGAGGTGGGCAATTAGTGGTGGCAAGTTACATTCAACAGTGAGTGAGGCAATAATGCAATAATGTCACTGCAAACTGCAATGATTTAAAACATTTGAAAGTTTCCATGTATTTTCTATCTCAGAAAGGCAGGAAATCCTGTTCTAGTTTTTGACAATTGCTTCCCCAGAATTCAGCTGCACAATCAAACAGGTCTCTGGAGATTTCATAAAGGGTAAAAGAGAAATTGTCACAAAAGGTTTAAGAGTAATTGTCTAAGCAGTTATAAAAGCAATTTTAATAAGAATAAAACCATGTGATTTATCATTGAATTGTACTATGCTCCTTTTCTCCTAAAGTTCCCTCCAGTTCATTTAGTTTCAAATACTCTTAATCCATCTTAAATTTCTTAACTGTGCTAAGAATCAGCCCACTTCAGCATCAAATTCAATTTAGCACAGCAGGCCAGCAGATCTTGGTATCTTTTCATCTGCAATAGAAATGAAACTGCAGAAAAAGAGATACAAAGAAAGAAACACTTGGGAAAACAAAGATCAGGAATAAAAATCTGTGGGAAGTGATGTGAAAGCAAATGTACTTTTTTACTCTCTCCAAAATATGATCCAAATCTTTCTAGGAAATGTGGACTTTATTAATTATGTAATTCTGACATTACTTTTCTAATGCTTCACCAGCCCATTTTATACCAGTAGTTCTGCAGTTTAGGCCCACTGCACCTTAAAAAGGATTGCCATCATAATCTGAACTCATTTTTTACACTTTATCTAGTAATACATTTTCTCTAAGGGAGTGTGTCAACTTTGACTTTGAGACATATGTGGACTTCAACTCCCAGAATTCTCTAGCCAATCATGCTGGCTTGGGAATTCTGAGAATTGAACTCCACATGTCATAAAATTGCTAAGTTGAGAAGCATTGCACTAAGGTATATTGAAGCATTGCTTCTGTATATGTATACATATTTACCAGTATATTTATTTATCCTAACTCAAGTGGCAGGGATTTTGAAAAACCTTGGTTGCATAGTTTAGTAACGAGAGGGGAAATCACCAGGAAATCTTGCAAAGATAAGCTAAATTGAGAAGGTAAAAGGCACAGAAGAAGGCAATGGGAAATCACTTCCATAATGTTGTCAAGAAAAATATAAAAAGGCAAGGGTGGGGTTCAAAATTTTAGCAAGAGTCTCTCGGCCCAAATGACTGGCTAGTGGGCGTGGTGGGTATGGCCAACTCAGCATCGCTTCTTTGCCCTAATTACTTAAAAAAAGATATATACCAAAAAGTTGTTTATTATTTTGTGCATTTAATACTTAAATAAAAGACTGGGTGAAACCAGGCTTAATAGCAGTGTCTATGAGAGGGTCATACAACGAAACCAAACACCATCTTCAGTGCACATCATGACCATGAAAATAAACACAAACACACATCCTTTACTCTTCACACATTGAACCGGAAACCTTATTACGTGATTCTTATTATTTGGGAATTAATCCCCTTGGAGCTATTTGCTATGTTATCTGATTTTCTCAATGGCTCTCCCTCACAAGCATTGAGTGGATTGTTTATCTAGTTTGCAACACTTTTACAAGGTGTGAAATGTTTTTGGCTGAATTCCTAGAACTTCAATTAAGCCTATTTTGAGCTTTCCCTTGCTGCTTGTCTTTCTGAAGTTATTGGGGGCTCTCCGAACCCGCAGAGTTTTAGCTAGGGGCTCTATTGAGCCCTTGCAAGCCACCAGCAGCCCACCCTTGTAAAAATATGATTATGAAATGAACCAAGAGCTGAGTTTGACTCAAAGGTGTCTTTACTTGTATCTTATTTCCCTGACAAATAACAGTAACAGTTGCAGTATGATAAAGACCTACCAAGCTAGTTTAGGAAGCCATCCTGAAGTCTTAACACAACAACAGGTACAGAAGTAAGTATTTAGCTCAGAGAGGCAGGAAAATATTGAGACTTTGACAAGTTTACTGTCTGGCACAAATAACTGGGACAATTTGTTGAGTTCAAAGCACAGAAAATGTATTATTGCCAGTTATAATACAAGAATCCAGTCTATTAAAGGTTAAAGCTAAATTGGTGCTAAAAAAAGGTTAATGGAATTCATGGGGGGCAAGACTTAAGTCTTTTGTGGCAATGCAATGACTCCAAACTGATGACATATTTAACTCTGCCTTCTAGCTCAGCTTGCTCTTCTTCCTACATTTCCCTAATTCCTTGTGAAAGAGGGAGGAAAGGGAAAAAAAATCTATGCAGACTTGCAAGTTTCACTTATTACAGCCTATCTCAATAAAAAGTGGTTCTGGTCTCTTATGGAGGCAGTTTCCTGATCTCCTCTGACAGCTGGAGAGTGGGAGACAGGGGAAAAAATGGATATAGCTTGCTTTTCAATAAGTTAGTTTTACATTTGCTATTTCAGAATTCCAGCCAAAAGGGATTTTGCATAAATTCAGAATTCTGCACCAGACTCCATGCAATATAAGTGTTATAAGCTGCCCAGAGATGCTTGACAGTGAGAGATGAGTGGCATATAAATTTAATAAATAAATAATCTGCTGGAGTGGGAAATATCATGTAATGTGCAGAACCAAGTATGAATATACTGTATAGTGCACTATTGATATTGCCTAGTTTGATAATGAAACACCTGCAAGAAAGCTTCAATCTCAGAGGACACCAAGGATCCCACAGTTTGATCTGAAGCCACAAATAGTGTCCTCTATCTGTACCAAGTATGAATATTTCATTGCAATAAAAAAACCTTCTCACTGTTTTCCTTCTCTTACTCAGGTATTAAACTTTACTGCTTTGGAAGAAAAGTGTATGTGATCATGAACAGATTTGCATAGAAGAGGCATGAGGTCAGTAGATTATGCACTCAAATGACAAATTGTTGAACTCTGTAGGTCTATTATGTCAGAAGCAGATAAGAAAAGACCCCAAGAAAGAATAAAGAATGTCCTTTACAAAATCAATTTAATTTTTTTCACCTGTAAGAAAATACTATTGAAACCAACACAAAATAAATGTAAAGTTTGTATTCTTGGAATTACACACAAAAAAACCCTGTCTTGTACATTTTGGCAGCAGTTAAACGTATCCTTAATCAAATTCAAATGGGCCTCAAATGATTGCAATGTTTGGAAAGGAGCCAGACAATAAGTAATTTAAACATCACAGGAAATTAAATTTTAGAATTCAATTTTGCATAAAGTTTTCTGTAATGAAAATGTCAGACGTAAATTATGAAGTCTGATTATATTCTTTTAAAAAAACTTTTTAATAAAATAATAGAGGCACTTGACAGTGAAGAACAAATGCATATTTTATGCAAGCAACATTATGTTAAAAACTAGCATTCTCTGGAAATAATGGAACAGATGTTCACACTGCAATATCAGTTATCAGGTGCTCTGTTAAACAGCTTCTAACACAAGTATTTATTTAAAAAATGCTAACAGGATTGTCTCTTAGGGTTATCTAATTGTGGGTTTAAACTTAATATAATTAATTATACATGTAGAATTGTATAGTTGGAGCATAATTTATTATATGTGCCAAAGTAGAAATTGCACTTTATTCCATTATAAATTAATTTAATAGAGGCAAGGGGAATGACTTTAGTGAAAATATGAAATGGTTTATAATACAGTTGTAAATGGGTGCTAATTCTGTTTTTCATTGCTTGGGAAAAAGAGGATGAGGAATCTTATTTTGTTTGGGATGTTCTAAGAATGAACTGTTTTTTACTTCCTAATATGAAAAGGATGTTAAAATAACTGTTAGCTGAAATGGCTAAATGGCTAAACTTGATTAAATAAGATATATTGTTCAACTGATATTTATCACAATACCTCTACTGAGCTTTCATTCTGAGGTAATATATCAGCAACTATCAATTGACAAAGCATATTTGTATTGTTTGCTGTATGAAGTTTCCAAACATATCTGGTTAGTCAGTAGAGAGCAGGGTACTGAACTACCATGTTTCTCATAAGGCCAGGTCTTTTTTTTTTTTTTTGNGATGTTGACCTTGGCATTGATGGGGCACTTCATATCGGGGTCAACGCAGGCAGCACCATATCTGGATATGCAACAAAAGTACTTCCTAACGGCAAGCCCCCCCACCATTCCTCCCCCATTTCGCATGTTTTAATATAGGCCTTAATTTGGGGGGAAGGGCTTAATTTCATTTCATGCCTATAAAACATGCTGGGACTTCCCATTGGGGGAGGCCATATTGTTGGAAAAACAGGGTAGATTAACCTTACAGTTTTACCCAACATGCTTTTCTAATCTTACTTTCAAGAGGTTATATTCTTGGTTCACTGTGAATAGAGAATCAAGAAGTCTGGGATATCCATTCTGCAGAGCAGGCTTTGCTAAATCAGCACCGTATAGATTGAACTTAAATCAGAGGTGGTATTCAGCAGGTTCTGACGAGTTCTGGAGAACCGGTAGCGGAAATTTTGAGTAGTTCAGAGAACTGGCAAATGCCACCTCTGACTGGCCCCACCCCCATCTATTTTCTGTCTCCCAAGTCCCAGCTGATGGGATGGGTCTTCTTTTGTTGCCCTGCATAGGAGAATGGAGCTGGAAAGCAGGTTAGTGGGGTGGGGAGGGAATGGGGATTTTGCAGTAACTTTCCTCCAGGAGTGGCATGGGAATGCAGATTTTACAGTATCCTTCCCCTGTTATGCCCACCAAGCCATGCCCACCAAGCCACAGCACACCCACCAAGCCACATCCACAGAACTGGAAGTAAATTTTTTTGAATCCCACCACTGAACCTAAACCCATGTTTTGCTCAGTTGCAGTCTGGAAGGCATATACACAAAACACAGAAACAAACCTTGTCTACAAAACATGTGTTGCATATTTAGCTCAGTTGATGACTAAACGCAGCCAATTTTACCTAATCTTGAAAAGGTAAGCAGGGTTGCACCTGATTAGTTCTTGCATAAGAGACCATGAGGAAATTTCAGGCTGCAGGACTGACAGGAAATTGTAAAAGAAAAAGAAAAATCTTGCACAAGAACACAATGTTTAACGATATTTATCCCATTACCAAGAAATCTAGATAGATGTTTTCATGCACTTACCAGGAGTTAAGCTTGATACAAAGGAAAATGTATCTTTTTTTTTTTCTCAGCATGCATATATCATGGGCAATATGCATTCCAGCTGAATGAAAGAAAAATAGAATTGCTCATCTGTCTAAAAGGCAAATTCAGTCTTTTGTTCCTTCGGTGCACAATAAAGGAAGTATAATACAACTCTATTTATTTGAATGGCAAGGACAGCATCCATCAACTGAAATGAGATGCTAAGATAAATGAGATTACTATTGACACAATCAGTGAGAGAACACAATAAATTTTGGTAAATGTGAATTGAATCCTTTACTTCGATGAGCTGCATTGTATTTTTTTCTTGTTGCTTTTCTAACATTGAATATTAGTCAAACCAATAGAAGATAAAGTACAGCTCTAAGCTGGCTCTACCTTTGTCTCATCTCCCTTCTGCCTCCTGCACCTGAAACATATATATACTGGCAAATGGACACATGGAATTATGTCCAATGGAGTGAAAATGTGCATGGCTTCATTTCTGCAGGCAAAATATTCCCTGGAATACGTGTGGGTTATTGCGTATCACTTGCATCAGCTTATAATTCCAGTTAATATTAGATATAGATGCAATGGTAGCATTTACAAATAAAATAACCCAATAATAACCTTGCTCGATCCATTAATAATACTAGTGTTTTTAGTGACAACTCTATCCTATCCCTAAAAGCCCTCTTGACTGTGTTACAAAACATATCTGGAATCTGGAACACATCTTCCTGCCCAGTGGATGGCCATCCCAATGGAGTCATCACAGAGCTTTGGCCAAGTGGATTTTATGCCTCTATTCCAAAGGTGTGAGTTAGCAGCTGGCATTTCAGTTGACATAAGCTCTGTTTATATCACAACTGACGTTTAGATTTTGAGGATAATAACAGAGTGATCCGTGCTTTTTATCAACAGTGATTTAAGCTAATCTCAAGATCTATTGTTTCATTCTTTAGGTAACTTTTCAAAATGTTGAAGGATAAGAGCATTATGTAAATCAGGAGTGTCAAACTCACATTGTCATGGCAGCATCACGTGACGCATTGGGACTTCCCCCCCCTTTGCTAAACTAGGCATGGGTGAGGTCAGCGCATGATGCATCCAACCCACAGGCTGGGAGTTTGACAACCCTGATGGAAATAAGTAAATTGTAAATACATTGTCAAAATTAATAATTCCATGTAAATCTTATATATTTATCATTTTTCCTCTCTCAGTCTCCTCCACTAACTATGGCTCTAGTGATCTCACCAAAGAAGATGCATACAAAACCCCAACATTATTTTTTAAAGGGTCTGAAAGTCAGAACATTTCCAACCATGCCTCTTCCTCTGACAAGCTCAAAATTATGATAGAGCCCAGCCCAGCCCAAGCTTTTGTTCCCAAACTTTCCTCTTATTGCTGCTCCTGTATTCAGAAATAGTGACTGGAGACATAAAGCAGCAAAGGGGTCAGAAAATTGGGTTGAGAGAACTCATCTATGTATACAGTACTTATCTAATTCAGTTCAGAACGTCTTACCACTTGGGTGAAAGTTGAAGAGAGGTAAACACATATGTCCAAATGCTCTTTAAAGATAAGCTGTCCAAGGTGAGTACGTGTGTGCATATGTAAAAAAAAAGTCAAGATGACTGCTCTGAATATATATAACCTAGAACATACATAATAGAGTTGGACCTTGGAGGTCTTCTAGTCCAACCCCCTGCTGAAGCAGGAAACCCTCTACTGTTCCAGACAAATGGCTATCCAGTCTCTTCTTGAAAACTTCTAGTGATGTAGCACCCACAATTTTTGGAGGTAAGCCATTCCATTGATTAATTGTTCTCACTGTCAGGAAATTAATTCTAGGTTGGATCTCTCTTTAATGATCGTCTACCTGAAATTTCATATCCTGTCCATAGGTGCCTTGGAGAATAGGTTGACCCCTTCTTCTCTGTTACCCTCAAACACTGGAAGAATGCTATCTTATCACCTCTAATCCTTCTCTTCGTTAGACTAGGTATACCTAGTTCCTTCAGTCATTCATTCTATAGTTTAACCACAATACTCCTTATCACTTTTGTTACACTTCTTTGCACTATTTCAAGGGTCTCAAAGTTGTTTTGTAATGTGGTGACCAGAATTCGATTCGTATTCCAAGTCTGGTTTTACCAGTGCAGTATAAAGCAATACTATCACTTAATGTGATTAATGTTCCCCCTTCTTGTTATATGTGTGATACCAATCCCCTCTTTAGTATAATATACAGTATCATTTCATCATTTACTTTCACTAAATATTAAGATATAAGTTATAGCTGATTCCCAGAGATCAATGCATCTTTAAATACGTTGTAGCTTATTTATTTATGATTTATAAAATTTATAAATTTTATAAATAAATAAATTTATAAATGAATCAGCTGCAGCAGTTGTTATCATCTTGGACCATTTCTTTGGCAAATTGAAAAACTATTTATTCACCAACATTTTACTCTTAAAGTTTCATAATTGAATGAAAGTAGTGAAGAAAATCTACTGTATTGTTTGAAAGGCTCCTCTACACAGTAATATACAATTGAATATAATAATTTCCTGAATGCAGATCTCATTTCTTTGATGCCCAGTAGCCATGTGATCAATGAGCCTACCCATATATGACCATAAAAATTCACTCTGCATTTTTTACCTGGAATCACAATCTTACCTGGAGGAAATCTCACTTCATTCAACTGCCTTCACCCTCTAAGAGGAATATTTAGTATTGTCGGCTAAGCGTGACATTTGTAATTAAGTTTCTGAATGTATTGGGAATGAGAAGGAATTGGTTTATTTTAAACTCAGTGTTTAGGAATGGGGTGGAGGGCATAAACTCTGTGATACTTCGCACTGAATATCTGTTTTGGAAAGTTGCCAACCTTGTGATCTTTTCCTGAGACCTGTCAAAATGCATTTCAGGATATCAGGAGATTTCACAGGGCTAGCAGCTTCCCATTTATATTCTTCAAGAGGAGACAGGCAAGATGGTTTAACTTCTATCAAAGGAAATGACATATCTTCTTCACAAGAGGTTCCCTCCCCCCAGAAGAGAGAGGTGGCCAGAAGGAAGCTATTCTTAGGCAGGCCTGTATGAAAGATAATTCTTGGTAACCTACAAATTATCATTATTTTAGTTTCCTACAAGCAGCAAGTTATCATTATTTTAGTTTAGTGGTTTCATTTGGGCCACCTCACTTTAGGCAGGTTGCCTATTATATGTGTTGTGGTCCTTCATCTACAATGTTTCTTGTAAGTTGAGCTCATACTGAGTGGGAAAGGTTTGCTATTTTAGTCAGACAAAGGTTTGGATTTGCCTTTCAGCAAAAATTATCCTTCTCAAAATGTTTAGATCCAAAATAGACATATCTCTTTATTTTTTAAACAAATAAAATCAAATTACTAAAAAATAATTTTAGCCATGGTGGCACAGAGGATAGAATACAGTATTACAGGTTAATTCAATTTATTGCTAGGAATTCAATCCTGACCAGCTCAAGGTTGACTCAGCCTTCCATCCTTCTACAGTTGGTAAAACATGGACAATATTGTTGGGGGCAATATGCAGTCTCTGCAAACCATTTAGAGAGTGCTGTGAAGCACTATGGAACAATCTAAGTGCTATTGCTATAATTTTCATGTCTATAGCTTGGTTCATACATAACCCTAAAGAATAATAGAACTTGTTTGACTCTGGGAAAACATTGTTTTTGAATCCCTCTATAATGACTGAAAGCAGGGCTATGTATGAGCTTCTCAGGGCAAATGGAATTACTATCCTGGCCTTAGAAATGACCCAAATAATTTCAAATACATACATACATACATACATACATACATACATACATACATACATACATACATACACACATACATACATACCTACGGAAGGTAAGATTTCCTTTATCCTTTTCATTGCTGAGTTCATGTCCCCCTTTCATCTTTATCCATATATTAATTCAAATATATTATTAAACAACTTGAATTGCATGTTTAATATTAAATCAAGTAACTGGAAGATAGGGAAAAGTTGACAAAAGATGAAACGGGGGAGGAGAATACATTATTCAAAGAGAAACCCATAGCATTTCCCATAAGCTTCCTGATATAATTAAACACCAACACGTTCATAACATTTTCAGCACAATCAGTAATAATCAGCAACACCTTACTGGATATATGTATATATTTATAAGCTTATGTCTCAGTTAAAAATAATCATGTAAAATGACTCACAGATTTCAGCTACTGAAATTGATAAGATGAAGAAGGGGGAGCTTGGTTCCATATCAGAATCAACATATAGCTTTGTAATCTACAGGCAAAGGTTGTTCATGATATGCACGACACTTTATGATAGTCTCTTTCAGCTTCTGATACTTAATTGCTGTGTTTGGTTTGCAGAGGGGCAGAGAAATACCAGCCTCCTTCTTTTTCCAGTTTTAGAAGGTTATAGGATGAGCATGATGGGGCTGAGTTTGGGAAAAATCAGCAGTAAGGCCTGTGGAATTCATTAATCTTGTTCCTCACAAGGTTCTGTCCAGTTCTGGAGAACCGGTAGTGGAGATTTTGAGTAGTTCAGAGAATCAGCAAATACCACCTCTGTCTGGCCCCACCCCCATCTATTCTCTACCTCCCTAGTCCCAGCTGATTGGCTGGGTCTTCTTTTGATGCCCTGCACAGGAGAACAAAGCTGGAAAGCAGATTAGGGGAGTGGGGAGGGAATGGGATTTTGCAGTAACCTTCCCCCAGGAGTGGGGATTTTGCAGTATCCTTCCCCTGCCATGCCCACCATGCCATGCCCATCAAGCCATATCCACAGAACCTGTAGTAATTTTTTTTCAATCCCACCACTGAGTCTTGCAGAGCCTGGTTCCAAACGGGTCACAGCCCATTAGTGGACCACAGCCCTGGGGACCCGTCTTAATGTGTTCCATTGATTTCACTAGACCTAATTTAAATATGACTAAACATGGCTTTAACTCAGTTGGCCTTGTATCACTACTTCTATACTGAACTGTTGACTAAGCAAATTCATAAAGTGTCTATCATTATTTCTTCAACTGCTTTGCAGAGATGCTGCATGTGTAATTATCACCAAGAGAAATATCCTTGAGGAGGACAATATAAAGTGGTAGCAGAAGGCTATGAATAAAGCTATGCCCACCTTTCTCTGAGAGAAGTATTGATATCTATATTTTTTTCTTGAATGTTTCTGGCACCTCTACCCAGGATAGGGTCTCCCATGAACCAATCATAAAAAGGATAGTAGGATGCATTTGCAAAAGCTCTTCTTTATCAGTTTAAAACCACCTGATATGGCTGCTCTAGAATGTGCAAAAAGTCCTTTATACAAAGAAAATACATGGAGAATTAAAGAGCATAGAATTTGCTAAGCAATATTTCCTATCCTTAACTTCTAGGAACTTAATTAAAGGAATGATGCTTAATATATTGTAGCTAAAGTAATCATCAATCCCACATGAACCCTAGAAGTGAAGTACAGGTCAAGGCTATCTAAATCATTAACCTTTGGTGAGAGAGACATAATTCACTCCTTACTCTAAAAAATACAGCATTTAAAAATAGTGAATAAATTAACAATTAAATGAAAAAGACAATAAATTCACATTTGGGAAGCATGTATGCTATTTCATTTTTTTTTGCATGTTTGCAATAATGCTGCAGCTTATTAAATATTTTATTAGCTTTGATTTTAAAGAATCACAGTGACAAGATATACAAGCACTTTGCCTGTTATCATTGGTTTGAGTTATTCTATAGGATTTCTCCATTTTAAATAGGGGCACCCATGGGGCAGTAAAAAAATGTCAAGTTGGCATCACAATTTTGTGATTGAAGCTCTGACTTTATTTATTTATTTTATTTGTTTGATTGTCAAGCAGGTATGAGAAAACAAGTATTAGTATGAACATAACATGTAAATATAAACAGGTATAAGTACATACATGATAAATGAATATGAATAAATTGATAAATGGGAACAGTAGGACAGGGTCAGTAAGCATGTTGGTGCACTTATGCACATCCCCTTACAGACCTCTTAGGAATGGAGTGTGGTCTATGGTAGACAGTTTAAGATTAAAGTTTTGGGGGTTTGAGGATGTAACAACAGAATCAGGTTGTGAATTCCAGGCACTGACCACTCTGTTGCTAAAGTCGGATTTTCTGCAATTGAATTTGGAGTGGTATACTTTGAGTTTGTATCTATTGTTTGCCCATGTATTATTGCAGTTGAAGCTGAAGTAGTTGTTGGCAGATAGAACATTGTAGCAGACAATTTTGTGTACTAAACTTAAGCCCCTGTCAAACTGCACCAACGGATGCAAAGAGGATGTAAAATGTTAAAAAAAGCTTGCCATCCATTGGAAAATGTGCATTTCCTTGGTACTCACTTCATACGGTTTTTCATACTCTCTATCCGTTCCAGCATCCGTCTACTGAGATTTTCATACGCTCAAAAATTTTTGAGCTGCACAAAACTTTTTGAGTGGATGAAGAATCCAACGTGTCCATTCTACATCTGCAACGCATACGGGGAACATCCGTTATTACGTCCGTCGTCATCCATTACGCGTCCGCTAATCCGCTAGGCATCTGCGCATCCGCGCAACTTCGCATACACTCCAGCGAAAACAGACACAGGGAGGAAGCGAAAACGGATGCGGAACGGACACCACAGCGTTAGTAGCACGGATGTAGAAAGGATGAAAGCGGAATGCAGCTTTGGATATAAAGCATTAAAAATGGAAAAAAACGTTCGTATAGGGGACGTATCTCAGATATTTAGGATGTCTGGAGGATGCCTGGAGTAATGCGGAAGGACACCTTAGTGGGAAAACTGGACATTTCCTATAAAAAGGGGGAGGAAATCACCTGGATCTCACTTTCAGGTCCCAGCAGCCCTGGTGTGCAGACCTTTCAGCCTTGCTCTTGCTCTTCCACATCATCCATTCTTCTCCATCATGGATCATTCGCATGCTCCTTTTGGGAAGCTGCCATCATTCAACACCAAGAACAAGCCCTCTTCAGGCTCTTTCACCTTTTCTACGGGAAGAAAAGGAGGCGGCCAAGAAGTGGTCTGGGTCGACGGAGGGAATCGGGAGAAAGAGCGGAGTTTGGACTCTATGACAAGCTTGATGGTGGAGCTGAGAAACGAAGACACTCGTGTCGAATTCCAGAAAACTTCAATGAGGGAATGCCACCAGCCATGTTTGACGAAATTGTGGGAGCGTCTAAGACCCAGGTTGACCAAGCAGAGCACCAACATTCCGGCCCAGCCTGGATCCTGGACTGAAGGTGGAACTGACTCTGCACCACCTGGCCTCCGGGACCACTCAGGGACCACGTACAAAGCATGCAGTACGTCTGGAGGGTGCCACACAAACACCACAGCATTGTTGGTCAGAGAAGTGGTGCAAGGCCATCTTTCGAAAGAAATACCTGCAGGAGTTCCTCCAGTGTCCCTCCACTGAACAAGGCTGGAGAAAACTTCCAGAACAGTGTATCCAGAGGTGGAATTTCCCCCACATCCGTTGGAGCCATAGATGGGAAGGCACGTGGCCTGCAAAGCTCCAGCTCAAGTCAAGGGGTCCACCTTATTCAAACTACAAGGGCCTTTTCAGCATCATCCCTCTTCACCATGGTTCCGATGCCTGACTACAAAGTTTTTCATGTACATCGATTGCCTTCCAGGCAACAGGTCGCTTCAGAATTGCCAGATACACAATGCCAAGTGACCTCCAGGAAAGGGGCTGGAACGAACAACCTCACATCGGGCTTCCAAGATCCAGAAACCCAGCCCCTGCCCACGACACACAAGAAATGTGCCCTACTTCCATTGTGGGGGATGACGCCCTTTCTTTCCCTCAAGAACCTACCTTCATTGGAAGCCCCTACACTTTCCAGGGGACCTCCTTGCACCCGTGAAAGAGAGGATCTTCAAACTACAAGGCTGGGTTTCCCCAGGGCCAAGGGCGGGTTGGTGGAGAATGCCTTTGGCATTCCTGGCCAACAGGTTTCCCAGGTACTTCTCACCACCATGCAGCAAAATCATCCACGGACCGTGAGGAGCATCGTGGAAAGCTTGCTGCATCCTGGCACAATCTCATGCACACCCTTCTACCCAGTGTGCAGAACAGGCTTGTGGACCGCCAACAAGGCAAATGGGGACATGGGAGCCTGGTAATGGAGGCAAGTGCGAAACCTGATCGACACTGTGGAGTGTACCAGCGGCCCCAACAGAGGCTTCACGTGAAGGGAAGAAGCAGCACAATCTCCTGAAACACTGGTGCAACTCCCCAGCTGGAGCAGTGGAGTGGCAAGACAGGATGGTAGATGCTTAATGGATGCTTTCTTTGAAACTGTCTCATCACCACTGATGAGATTTGTGCCATGTATGTTAAGTGGCCTTACAATGAATAGGGCATTTAATAAAAAAGTTGTGTTATGTTGAAATGGTGGATCAATGATTAATTGTTTACTGATAATAAAGGGCCATAGGTGTGGTGGACCATACAGTTCCCACTATGCTTGCACTGGAGGCTTATCTATTCCCACAGCTATTAACCCATCCCACAGCTATTACCCATCCACAGGTATCCCTGCCCCATCCCATAAGCATGCAAAGACTTAACCATTTTTCTAAAAGTTTCCACCAAGTTTTTATTAAGCAAAAAGAAATGACCCAAGTGTGTGGAAGCAAAGAAAAAACCTTTTTAATAACAGTAAAGTGTATGACTTTATTTAAAAAGGCAAAAGGAAACCAAAGAAAAGTGTTCCCAAGCAATGATAAAGTCAACTAACTTGCTCAGCACCAACTAACTACACAGTCTCTGGCAATGTTCTCAGTCACTCTGAGGCCATGTCCATCTGGTCTCCTCAGGTGTAAAGGGGACAGGGACTTGTTGGAGGTGGCAGTGGAGTGCTGGTCTGAGGCGCCATTGGGGTGCCTGGCCCCAAGAGGAGAACAGGAGATGGTGTGTTCAGGAAGCTCTCAGAAAGCTGGCTCAGCCCAGTGAGGTCTGAGAGGCCCTTCATCCAGGATCTGGATGTCAAGGCACAGGACCGATGGACAAATGTTCTTGAGGTCTGGGCTTGGCTGAAGGGGTGGAAGGAAAAGAGGAGGTGTAATGGGGGATGTCCTGGGGTGCAGTGGGCGAGGTGAGGATTGCCTGTGGCATGCGCGAAGGAAACATTCTTGTGGCATCAGGTAGGCATCAGTGGACATTGGTGGCATCAGTGGCATCTGTGGCATTGGTGGCATCTGTGGCATCTGTTGCATCAGTGGGCATGTCAGTGGGCATCAGTGCATCAGTGGCACCTAATCGCATGCCGAGAACCTGTGCCTGGACTGGGAAGGGCTGCCCTGTGCTGCTGGAACTCCTGGTAGCCATAGCCTTGGTAGGAGAGGGGCTTGTTGAAAGCCTTGGAAGGGCTGTGACATATCACCTGCGGTGGAGGAGCAGACCTGGAGTGGGTGGGAAGCACGTTCAGCTTTGGGCCTGGAGGGGGCTTGCAGCAGCGCCGTGATCTGCTCCTTCAATCACCTGGTACTTGGCTCGGGGCCATTGTCGATGTGGAGGGTCCTGGGTCATTAAAGGTGAGGAAGGGCTTCGGTTTAGGAAGGAATCTCAAAGTGTACAGCTGAGAGAGGAGATTCTGCGCTGTTCTTGATGGTGTCCCTGATCTCCAAGAGGACAGTGTGGCTTTGTCCCTCCTGTCTGTCTCTCTGCTGCTTTCTGTGGAGGGTAGAGGCTGAGGGTGGGTGTGGGTTGGTCCCTGGTGGTCGCTGCTTTCTTCTTGCTGCCATGTGTGTTGAGGGAGAATCCTCCACGTCCTCCGGCACAGGGTGCTGCAGCTGTCAGGGGGGGTCTCCTGTCACGGGTGCCGCTCTGTTGGACACCTGCCCGACACGGTTGCTGTCTGCCCTGGCCAGGAAGAGGACTGGGGCTGTCTGTGGCTGCCTGAGAGTGAGGGTAGACAGAGGGGCTGCTTCCTCGGTGGTAGACCTCAAACCCTCCAGGAAAGCTGCACTTTGCCATGACATAGATCTCCCGGTCGGTTGAGCTTGACCGCAGCCTGGCCAGACTTCTTCAGGTGCAGCATTGTACCAGGTGTGCATTATGCTTCCCACCACCCAAGGAGGACATCTTGGAAGTGGGTAGCCCAGGCTCTCCGCCTTCTGTCTCCAAGGCTGGCTTGCTTTCGCTTTGGGTGTTCTCGATATAGCCTGTGGCCCTTCCTCCCAACATATACTTGTTCTCTCCCCTCAGCCACTCCCAGCACCTTCCTCCTCATGCTCCTCTGCGGATGGAGTACTACTTCCTCTCTCTCCTTCTCCTTCTCCTTGCCTTTCCTCTTCCTCCCTCATGGCAGGGCCTTTACAGCGAATCAGGGCTTTTTCAAGGGCTTCTTGGGGCTTTGTTCCACCGCAGCAGCAGCAGGTAGAAAGCCGAGCAGCGAAGAAGCAGCAGGAGAAAGCCAGCACCAGCAGCAGGGAGAAGCAGAAGCAAGCAGGAGAGGAGAAGGAGAAGAAGAAGAAGAAGAATAGAAGAAGAAGAGGAAGAGAAGAAGGAAGAAGAAGAAAGAAGAAGAAGGAAAGAAGAAGAAGAAGAAGAAGAAGAAGAAGAAGAAGAAGAAGAAGAAGAAGCACCAGCACCAGAAGGAGAAGCACCAGCACCAGAGAGAAGAAGCAGCCACCAGCCAGCAGCAAGAGTCCAGTTAGCAGAGGGTGGGAATGGTGGATCTATCCCTCTTGGCCAGGGCTTGGCAGAAGATGGAACAGGCCTTCCTCTTCTTCCCCATGATGAAGATGTCTGTGCATTGAAGAATTGTCTCTGATATGAAGAAATGTGTCTGGCAGCAGGTCTTTCCTCTGAAATGGTGACCTGCTTGCGAGCTTGCCTCCTTTTATATTCCGTGGGGGCTGACGCAATGCAAATCCTCCCCACATGTGCAGTGATCTGCTAGCGATCCGCTCTGCATCCGCTCCGCCATCCGCTTCATCACTCTGCATCCGCTCTTTCTGCTACGTGTCCACTTTTGCTCTGCTCCTACCGGAAGCCCTGCAGACGTGCCATCCGCTTCCATCCACTTTCATCCACAAGGCTTCCATTGAGGCATCCGTTTTACATCTCGCGAAATAAGTCCTTTCCCCCGTCCGGTTTGTTGTCCGCTCTGTTTATGCAAATTTGGGGCACTTTTGAGAGCGGATAACAACGGATGGAAAATTTGTTCGTCTGCTGTGTCCTTTTTACATACGTTTTGCATCCGTCAGGCGATGTGACCTGGCCTTTAGATCAGACTGTAGGCAGCATAGTTCTAGGTTGTCCAGGTCCAAAATTTTAAGCCTGGTAGCATATTTTTTTTAATGTGTTGTGTGTAATACACACAAAAAGATCTTCAATCACATATGTCCACCAGTTTGACTTTTTTGATCTCCCCTACAGATACAGCAGCGATTATCTGGAGATACTGCAATGGAAAGTTTTGCTATGGTAAATTATTTGTAATGAGCCCTGAAACTCCACGTGTCAAGACGACTTATTGAAACTTGGCATGATCTTAACACTGGAAGATCTTCAGGTATATGCACATGCCAAGATTAAATCATGATCCACATTGTTCAAAACAAAGGGGGAAAAATGAATGATACAGGATGTATTGGTTGTTGGGACAGAATAATTGTAAAACTCTGGTTTCAATAGTATTTATTAAAGTTACTGTTGAAGCAGGAAAAGAAACATCCATACCCTGTAATTTTCGGAGGTATATTATGCACAGTAACACTGTTAAATAAGTAGAGTATTTCTTATGGAGAACCCATGCATGTTTTAGACTAGAGCTATCATTCAAGAGCAAGTCAGCTTCTGATCATTCCTACTCCCAATAGCACAATAGCTGCATCAGTGTGGTAGAAGCTCATGCCACCACACCACACCACAACATATACAGTGCTAACTCCATGTGGAAAATATTTACAAGGGGTTACAACGTTGTCCAGAGAGGTTATTATATTTGTATACAAATTTAAAGTTCCATGTTAATACATATACATGGGACTGTTTATTCCATATTAATTAAATGATCCAAGTAAACATTATTCATTCCAAAGAAAACCAGACTGTCTGATTTATACAAAAAAAGATGGTTATTAATCATGTTGCAATAATAATAAGGTTAAAAGAAACATTAGTGCTATTTCTGCTTGGATTATCATGCTATTATTTCATTGGTGCTTATCAGTTTATCCATCCATTATTCTTTCTGATCTTTTAATTTTTTCTGTAGAATACTCAGAATCACCTTGGCTGGGTTGGGGCAACCTCACAAATGATTTCTGTAAGTAATACACAAACTTTGGTTCAGTTTACAAATTAATGTTTGAATTTTATTAAAAATCATTTCCTTCCTTACTGAACCCACAATTGGAGCATCCAACAAATATAATCCACAGCAATTGTTGAACTTTGGGCCAAGTAGTTCACAGGAATCAAAGTCCAAATGATCCATAGCTATTTTTATAGAGGTCCGCATTAAAATTTTACAGTGAAAACCCGGGCATAAAATTCAAACCATGTTTGTAATGTGAGTTGTATCTCCAGCATGTATGAATTAATGAGGCACAGGTTGTCATAAGCTGGAGGAAATGGTGCCATTTGAATGGCTTTGAAAAACTGCAGTTGGATTTCTTTCCCTAGGATTTAAATTGGTAAATTATTTGAATTTCTCCACCCCTAGGTGAATGATTTAGATGGCCTTGACCCCACTCTGACTGCAGGGATTAATGTGGGATAATGATTGCTGAGGCTCTCACTGCAGCGGGCATCATTAATTATCTTTATTGATTGTAGCTTTCAAAGATAAAGCATGCTGACTAGAAAATGCCCATTTCCAGCAAGGTCAAGGCGAAAATAGGGAAGTTAAATAATTACATGAACAAACTGAAAATAAAAATCACCTCAGATAATTGTGTAATTAAGATCCAATTACAACATTTAAGCCTTGTTTACAAAACAACAGGGTTTTCTTGTCAAGCCATTTTTCTGAAAATTGCTCCACTACATGATGATTGCATTATAGCAGGTAACTGGAAGAGCAAGCAGAAAGGGAGGTTGGGATCAGCATAGTAGACCTCTGCTAAATTGCTCCTGCATTTTGATTTGCCCAACAATTAAAATGCAAGGAACACAGAGAATCTTGTTTTAAAATACTAATGATATACTACTGTAAATCAAATGAGTCACATGGAAAAAAAGAAACATTGGCTCTTATTCCTGTCATATTTATTTTGGGTGGTGGCGGGATTTTTAAGATAGCTCTAGGATATTCCCATACAAACATTTCATTAACCTCACCCACTCCCCAAAATATCATTTTGTTGTAAGAAGCAGCTCAGGTTTTTCAATATATTTGGGCAAAAATTCTGCTGATAAAATGAAAAAGCGGTTCAATCTGTAACTCCATTTATCATGGTTAAAAGAACAAGAAATCTTTAAATATATGTAGATGTGTTTAAATAAAAGGAGGCACTAAAGAAAGCAAGAAAATCTATTTCAAGACTACCTGATAATAAACTGTAGCGTTTGTAAAGGACAAAGCCAAAGTCTTCACTCCGGTCCATGTTTTCAGTGGGAACATGGATCGTTCCTATTGGCTGATGCCATTTGACAGCCAGCTATAAAAGGGAGCTGTCAAACGGCATCAGCTGTTGTCCGCCAGTTGGCTGCCTTGTTGGCACAGCAGCCGCGGCAACCCTTTATTGCTTCAATAAAGTAAAAAAGCTGATGTTTTGCTCGGTGTTTGCCTCAGGTTATTCCGCCGTTCTATAACACTGGCGACGAGGGCGGGATACATATAAGAGGCAACTGGGCAAAGAATCGTTGAGCGAAGTCACTACAAAAAGAGCCGAAGTCACTACAAAAGAGCTGGAGTCACGACCGAGCTGAATGTCACTTTAAGAGCTACTGTCACTATTTGTGAGCGCGAATTTCAACTTTCTTCGACAGATCCAGCACTGCTGAGTCGAGATGACTTTGAACCCTGCACTCTCGCCTTTCAGACCGAAAGTGGAAACATGGGAGTCCTACAGAAACTGGTTTGACTGTTTCCTAGACTCCATAGACCTTGCTGACATTTCCGACCATAGGAAAAAGTCCTACTTTTTAAGTTTTTGCGGAGCCACAGTATTTGAC
>BHFT01030831.1:0-17313 GCA_004320025.1 Laticauda laticaudata
TCCGCTCAAAAAGTTTTGTGCAGCTCAAAACTTTTTGAGCGGACGAAATCTCAGTAGACGGATGCTGGATGGATAGAATATATGAATCACGCAAGCAGTGAGTACAGAACAGATGCATCACGTTAACCAACGGATAGCAAGCGTTTTTCTCCGTTTTACATCCTCTTTCCATCCATTGGTGTAGTGTGACATGGGCTTTAGGAAGACTTCTGTAATTGCATACTTTCCCCATACCCTGGGAACACTGTTCTTAGAATTCCAATCCAAGAATGTATGTATGTATGTATCTAATTTATATAGCTGCCTATCTCACCCCAAATTCTTCTTGCTAGGAATTTTGAGAATTTTAGTCTCAGTATTCACGAAAGACATTAGAAGAATGGAAACTTAGCAAAACACTTCACTTGAACATGACAACTGACTAGAAAGTTGAACCTGAGTTTCCAACCATTGCACTGTAAACTTAAATACTTCATTCATTTAAGGAAGGACGTTTGCTTTTTAAAACAGAAATTAATGTATTTTGGAAAAAACTCAAACAAGACTCTCGCTTCGGTTCAATTATCAATGTTTAAAAATGCAAATTATCTACTAATTAGCCTGATTAAAATTGAGTTTACAATCTTAATGGTTATAATTATCACAATAATGCAGATATAATGGAACTTCATAAGTTCTGTGGCTTATAATAGAAGATAGCATATTAATAATGATTCTATCACAACAATGCAGATACAGAGCAACTTCATAAATTCTGTGGCTTATAATAGAAGATAGCATATTAATAATGGATCCTTTAGAAATTAGTTCCTTTAGAAATTAGTGTTTCATAAGTTTCTGCTGGTGACATTTATTTTAAATGTAAAGTGCAACTGAATTATGAACCATTTACAGAATAAGAAATTGAAATCTTTTTCAGATAATCTAAGTTTTTACATTAAATAATGATACTTTGACATTATTACAAAATGCTCCATAATCAATTCTAATTCATTAAAAATGTGCAGATTCTCCTACAATAAATATGCTGTTCTCATAGAGACAAAAATTCAACTGGATGAAATTTATTGCTATGATCCTTTTGATTCCCATCCGTTTTAGACTGCTAGAGTTTATTAAAAAATGATTATACAGCTAAAGAAAGATATATTGGGGCTGAGTAATAAGGATTAAAAGGGAATGAGGGAAGAGCCTACTATGATTTAAACTTAAACAACTGCTTCATATACAGAGAAAGCAGTTTGCAATAAATGTAGGTCCTGAGCTAATAATTTTTTTTTCATTCAATTCAATTTCTTCATATTCTTTTCCAAGCTTTGTTAGTCTTAGTATCATTTAGTCTGTTAGTTTAATGGACAAATGGATTGTGAAAGTGTCTGAGTTTGCAGAAATTATTAAATTGATCATTTTCATTAAGGAGGGAGCTACAACTTTTATAAAAGATTGGAAACTTTTTAAAGTATGGACTTCTTGCTGAAAATGCATAAAAATGAATTGATGATTTTGGGATTTATTGTTTAAAAAGGTTTGTTTATAGAAACAACAGAACTATAATATGCAATATGGAAGAGTGGAGATGGTAGTTGCTGTTTCAAACTGATGCGAAGAAAATAGGAAATAGCTTCTTTAGATATCTGTTTTCCTTGCTTTTTTGTTATTTTTCACCTTTTCTTTTACCCTTTTTTAAAATCTTTCTTTTTCTTCTATAGTTTTCAAAAATTTTGTAAAATCTTCCTTTAATAAAAACTTGTTCATAAAAATAATTTATTAATCTAGAGTTTGACTATACATGTTCTTGATTCTATTCTATCATTACACTCTTTTTTATATATATAAATACAATATAATTTTCCTTCACTTTGCAGATTTGTTTACTTTTTTATGCTGGTGCTTATCTAAGCAGTGACATTTTCATGATACATTTTACAACCTTGTAGATGAAACCATTGTTTCTGAAAAACAAAGCATCTTGTCATTAAGACAAGCCTATAAAACATGGCAGTATTCATGGGGTACTTGAGCATATCCAATGACCACTTATTTCAACTACTGTCACTTATTTCTTTCATTCTTAAACACAGGTAATTCTTCCTTACACATTTCTAGAGATTCTGCTAGAAGAAAAATAACCCCAGATCCAAATTTTGTAATATCCTATCATCCATTTTATAAATACTTTCCAGTTTCATTCACTATTCCATAAAGCACCTTATCATTTAATTAATTTATAATAGCATGACAAAACCTAATAACTTAAATAACAGAATAAAAAAGATGAAAGGGACCTTGTGTCAGCTTCTATGGGAGGTCGCTGAAACTGGTTCAATAAAACACTTCACTCACAGTCTTAATAGCAATGTGTGTTTATTTTGGCTTCCTCCACCAGCAGCAACAAATGGAAAGTCCAAGTAAAGCCAGCACTGAGAGCGTCTGCCTCTCAGTGCTGTTTATATTTCCCATTCACCTCCCATTAATTAGCTAACATCCGCCCTTAGTAAAACACCCAACATTCATCTACAGCAATCTCACGCGCTACCACCCAACCCCCCAAATAACACCTTCCCCCTCCCCAAGTCCTTCCACCCCGACCCATCCAATATCCCCTATGTGGAATGCTGACCAGCCGAAACAAAATCCCAAAGTATTTACCAGCTGGTAAAGGAGAAGAGCGGGAGGCTTTGTGCTTAGAGCTTTGCAAAATACCGAACAACTGATAAGACATTTTCCCAGCCGGTCGCACCGAAGTGGGGAGGAGTAGTTGCTGGCTTCGTCAGCTGTCATTGCCATCGATTCAGGACCTTCAAGGTAGATAGCTCTCCCCCAACCATAGCGACGTGTCGGGCTTCATTCCATCAGCAGTGTTGCTGAAGCCCGACATGCGGTCCCCTCTACTATGTGACTCTCTGAAACAAAAAATAGGAAATAATTATCTTGTATATACAATTTTCCCCTCCCCCCCTGCTTTCATGGGATATTTCCTATGGAACCATCGCCAAAACCGGGGAGTGGACACATCTGTACATGGTATCCATGCTGCATCTAATAGTGGATACCCCTTCCAGATAACTAGATATGCACGACACCCCATTGTCGACGTGAATCAAGTATCTTGTCAATTTCATAATGATCATCATGTACTGGTCCCAGCAGAATTACTCTCGGTTCTTGTCTGGACATATTAGCCAGTTTTAATGGAGCAATGTGGAATATAGGGTGAATTCGTTTCAAACGGGACGGCAGTTGAAGCTTCATTGTTACAGGATTTATGATTCATAATATTTGAAATGGTTCAACAAATTTTGGTCCTAATTTCTTCTTATTCAAACCCAGGTGTATTTATTTTGTGGATAAATAAACCCAATATCCATTCCTGTATGGCTTTTGGTCAGCTCATTTCTTGTTACTCTGGATTGTATATGCTTCCTGGGCTTTTTTTGATGCGATTTGCACTGAATCCCATTGTTTGATTGATTGCCCACGTAGTGGTATTGGGAGTGTCTTGTGTCTGTGCAGCTTGCGGCCATTCCGGTATGGGTGTAAATTCCATCCCATTAACTATTTGAAAAGGAGAATAACTGGTGCTACTATGAACCATGTTGTTGTATGTGACCTCAGCATATGGCAGTAAACTTGTCCAATTACTTTGTTGATAATCAATATAACATCGGAGATTTTGTTCAATAGCCGCATTCGCTCATTGTTCAATAGCTGCATTCACTCAACCAATGGTAACCTGAATCCACTATGAAATCCATTCTGATTTCTTGCCATGGTTTCGTCGGTTCTGATATAGATTGCAATAGACCCATTGGTTTCCCTATTTTAGTTTTATTCATCATGCAAGTTGGAGAGGACTTCACATATGCTTCGATATCCGACAGCATGCCTGGCCACCAAAACTGTTGTTTTGCTGTTTTCAGGAATCCATAGTGTCCTGCCTGCTTAACATCATGACATCTTTTCAACACCACTGATCTCAATACATTTGGTACATAAATATTGTTCCCATGCCAGACAATACCATCTTTCATTTAGATTTGATTTATATTATGTGCCAACCAATCATCTTCTGCTAACAATACAGGCAGATCTGGCATTAGATAATGGCTTTAGTTCCTGCTACTTGATGAAATTATTGGTACAAGTGGTTGGATTATGTCCTCGCGTTGGCTACGATACTGTGGAAGTCGGGATAAAGCATCCGCCATAAGGTTTTTCCCTGCTGGGACATGTTTCAATGTGAATCTCTTAAAAACCTCTTAAAAAATAAAGCCCAATGAACCTGTTTCGGCTACAAATGACGTGGATTTTGGAGGGCTTCCAGATTTTTTTTTTAAACAAACTTTATCCAGTTTTTCACATTAAAAAAAAAATATCTTTTTAGTGGACAACATATTTCCGGGTTATCACCTTTACATACAAATATGAGAGCAATTATACATTGATATATGCATACTTAATTCTATTATTACCCTTTCCATTCCAAATTTTCAGTAAGAAGAGAAACAAACACATTAATTCTAGCCTCTTTCATTAATCTCACTCGAAACATCTATTTGTTTCATTTCAATTATTTCAAATATAATCCTTTAATATTTATTTTAAAAATAAAGATAAACAATATATGTTTGTATGTTATGCATTAATAATAATAATAATTACCAAATAGTCTCTCCCTTGGCTGTTAATAGTCTATATTAACTTATTAATTTATTGTTGGTTCTTACTCTGTCATATTCCCTCCATTACACATTCTTTTTATAAATTCTAGATTAATACAAATTTTAACACTAAAAAGAAAAACAAGTAATTTAGGTTTTCCCCCCTTTTACTTGTTTGAGTGTGACCACCTCAATTATTAAAATATAACCTTAATTCCCTCAATTTTAATTTCAATAAACCATTATTTTTAAGCAAGTTACAATAATAATCATACATCTTTTCACTTGAATTCCAACAGCATATTTCCCCCCCTGATTTTAATAATAGTTAATCAGTATCTATATTACCCTATTTTCTAAATATTTTTAATTTGAAGAAATATTCTTTATTACCTCATTCTCTCATCAAATCCCCTTTTAATTCCATTCAACCATTCATCTCTAGAAAAACCAAATTTCTTTCAACATTTTACTTTATGTCCGTATTTCTTTATTTCATGCACCTGTTCTTACTGCTTCTCCCCACTCTTTCCCCATATCTTTTCTTCATCCACTTTATATCCCTCTCTCTTAATATCTTTCCTTCCCCTTTTCTGCTGGTCTTTCTGCCTTTCCTGACTTCACAGGTATTCCCCCTTGTGATTGCCTTCTAGAATTTCAGTTTTTAACCTTCCTTCTTTCCTCACTTCTTGTAGGTGTTCTTTGTTTATTGTCTATTTAAAATGTTTTCTCCTTTGGAATTGACTCCTCCTCTGAAACTCTTTCTTCTGTTCTTCAATCTCCATTTTCATTTTACTGAACAACAGAGCAAAGTAATTCGTCTCTTTCTTGTACGAATTCTCTCATATTTTTTAAGCTTCCATTTTTAATTCCCGAAGAGATATTATCATACACACTCTTATATTACTTTCACTTTCTAAGATTCTTATTTGTTTCAATATTTCTTTAAGTGTATATCCATCACAAGTTCATTCAGAAACAGGATGCTTTCCTTTTTGTCAAAAGGTGGCACTCTCCATTCTTCAAATTCTTCAACCTTTTCCCTTATTGTTAGTTTAGGTTTTTCGAAACCTCAATATCCAGCACATCCAGGTCTCCAATTTTGCTAAATTTTATTATTATTATTATTTTTTGACAATCTTAATCCAGCTTTAATTTTATGGCCTGTTTATTCCCAAAATATTTTAGCCATTTAATTAAATCTTTAGTTCCAGTTCTTCCTTTTCTGGTTCAAAAAGCCCTACTTAGCTGTCAAAAATATTTTCTTTTTTTCCTGTCCCTTTCGTAATTTCACTGCTCACTTTTCTTTTCTTAAAAATCTCATGTTAACCTAATCCCAGGTACTGTTGGTTTTAAAGTTGTATTGCCCAGTTTGTCCCTGATTCAGATGTTATCCACCTCCTTCCCTCCTCAACAAAATCTTAATCCAGCTGAGTCCTCCTCTGGGGTGCGCCATTTATAAACCATCCCGTGCAGTCAGTCTTCGGGGAAAAGACCAAGCCCAGGGGTGAGCATGTGGCTCCCCTCGCTATATCTGCTTATGGCTTCCCCTTACTCCGCCTGCCCCTCTAAGGCAGCTTCAGCCCTGAATCTCCAGAAGTGTTGTTGTACTGTCAGTCCCACACCTTCAAACAGTTTTGGGCTGCCCTCCAACAAATGTCTTCTCAGTCAATAAGGACAACGAACTGTGAAAGCTTCCGTGTGCTCCCATAGTCGCTCCAATTATGTTCAGTTGGCTGAACTTAATGACAGGTGTATGCACATGGGGTGTAAAACCCCATCCATACACCTTTTGCAAGTGCCGCACCACTCCTACTGCTATGTCATTGGCATCTTACCTGAATTACAAAAGGTAACACAAATCTGGAGTTTTAATACTGATTCCTCTCAAATAAACTCTTATTTCAGTATGTCATGCCGTTTGACATACTTTTGTCCATGGCAGCCTTAGCATTTTGTCTTTGTATCTTAATCCTAAAAGGCTTTGTCTTTCAAATTAATCTGTCAGTAGGCTAGAGCAACATTGCAAAACAGGAATGAACTGCCAATAAAAATTTGCAAGAGCCCAAGAACCTGCAGCTGTTTGTCTAGTGGTGTGGGCTTGCCACTTAAACACGGATCACCTTCTTTGGGTCCATTTCAATACCTCATTCAGAAATACGGTTAACAAGGAATCCAGTCACTTTGTGCGTATTGAAACTCACATTTTTGAGAGATTCATGTAAAGTTGAGCGGTCTAACAGTTTTTGAGCAGCCGACGATGACAATGTGGATATGTTTTTTTCACTTTGAATAATGATTAAATTGTTCATCCCAGTAAACACCAAAAATCCTTCGTATATAAATGTTCATACAACACATCGCATAAATACCAGCTGGAGGCCCTCCAAATGGCATCACTTTATAACAATAACTGCCCAATGGACAATTAAAAGTCATCTTCCATTCATCTCCTCCCTCCTCAATTTGTACTTGATAATACACTTCTCATAGATCAAGTTTTGTAAATATGCATCCTTGTGCTAAGGAGGTAAGTAGGTCGTTCATTAATGGCAGTGGATATAACGGTTCTACACAGATGGCATTTAACCCTCAATAGTCTCCACATAAATGTAAGCTGTCATCTTTGTTTCCACAGAACAACACAGGCACTGCCACATGTGATCTACTTGGAGTGATGAAACCCCTTTTTAAATTTTTTGATGTATTTTCTCATTTCTCCTAATTCTTTGTGGGTCACGGAGTACATTTGTGGCTTAGGTAAAGGTGTGCCTGGAATCAACTCTATGGCACAATCCATCGAGCGGTGTGGTGGTAAACAAGTAGTGCCATCTTCTTCAAACTTCTTGGCCAAATCTTTATTGTCAATGCATGTTCAGGAGCCCGCTGTGCTCCATGATGACTAAGTAGATGAAAGTCAATTACTAGCCTCAATTTCCAATACCTTCCTTCCCATTTTATAGTTGGCTTCCCCTTATCAAGATGTAAGGTGAATCTTCCTGAATTTCTTGGATTCATGCCAGTGAATGTGTTCAAAGAGGAAATTATTGCAGTTAAAAAGTAAAGAAAGAGGAAAAACTTAAGTGATTGTTTTTCTTTAGTAGGCGAATTGAAGATGCTGTCATTAACTGTGTCAAATGGAAACTGTGATATGAATGCACAAACAGTAATCAAGTGCATTGATCTTTGTAGCTACTTAGCAATGAGCTATTCTGATATAAGACTCTGTCTTCACACATCTCCCATGATGAGTATAGTTATATCCTACAAGGAAACATCCTCTTTAGTCTTTGACTTAGTTTATTCTAGAAACTGCTTTACGTTTCTAATAAAATATCTAATTGTCTGTTAACAAGGACAAAACTGCATCAATAAAACTTGAAAGGAATGTGATTTTTTTTGGGGGGGGGGAATGGCAATATTATTGTAGCATTTACTATGTATTGCATAACCAAACTTTTCTTGATTCAGAACTTTTAACAGAATAAGAGTCGGAAGGGATCTTGGAGGTCTTCTGGTCCAGCGATTGTCAACTGGTGGGCTGCGGCCCACTGGTGGCCCATGAGAAAATTTTGGTGGGCCGCAGAGAAATCTCAATCCAGAACACTCCCCCAAAGCAATTAATCCAGTCTGCGCAGGAACACAAGGCTGCGCTTCCCACATGGCCCGCGGGAACCCTCCCTGCCCACTCACTCCTTACCCGGTAAACTTGCCTGCTAAATTTCTATTTTTCCTTTTTCTGACCTGTTCTGCTATGTTGGGAGATTTAGATTAGCTAGGAAGCATTTAGATTAGATTTAGATTAGCTAGTTGAATTTCTTGCTTTCTAGCTAGTCTTCGGCCCTTCTTTTAAGTACAGCCGAACCCCTCTTAGGACTGAAGGTTTGCTTGCAAGCAAATTCAGTGCAGACTCACAGCAAGCAAATTTGAGAGACTGAGCTAGCCGATGGCAGATAGATAGATCACTGAATGATTCTGTGAGCAGCTCAATCTGCCTGCTTTGCCTGATTTTGGATAAAAGTTGCTCCTTTTTTATAAAAATTCAATATTTATGTACATAGGGTGTTGTGAGTTAATTTTGTGAGTTTGCTTGCAAGCAAATTTTATGTGACAGACTGAGCTAGCCAATGGCAGATAGATAGATCTCTGAATAAATCTGTGATTCTGTGAGCAATTCAATCTGCCTGCTTGCTTTGCCTGATTTTGGGTAAAAGTGGCCCTTTTTAAAAAATTAATATTTACATGCATGGTGTGTTGTGAGTTAATTTTGTGAGTTATTTTATGAGTTTGCTTGCAAGCAAATTTTATGTGACAGACTGAGCTAGCCAATGGCAGATAGATAGATTTCTGAATGAATCTGTGATTCTGTGAGCAACTCAATCTACCTGCCTGCTTTGCCTGATTTTGGGTAAAAATTGCTCTTTTTTTAATAAAAAAATCAATATATAAATATTTATAATATAAATAATATTTAGTCCAACCCCCTGCTCAAGCAGGAAATCCTATACCAGTGGTGGCTAACCTTTTTAGGCTCCTGTGCCAAAAATTGTGTGCTTGCTTGAGTGCACATGCTCACGTGCCAGCACCCAGAAGGCAATGCACTGCCCCCTGCACATGCATGTGCAATCCCCTCCACTGCCCCCTTACCTGCACTGCACCTTCCAGTTGATTTTTGGCCCATTTGAGGCCTTTTTCAGCCTCCCAGAGGCTTGAGGAAAGCTTCTGAAGCCTTTGCAGGCTGAAAAATGGGCTCATTTAGTCACTTTCAGTATTTCCGAAAATACAGGATGAAAGTGATGAAACAGGCTTATTTTTCAGCCTGCAAAGGCTTTCCTCAAGCCTCTCGGAGGCTGAAATAGGTTTCAAATAGGCAGAAAATCAGCTGGGAAGCATGCACATGTCCACTGAAAGTTTGTCTGCAGCTCATGTGCTGGCACAAATGGCTTTGCGTGCCACCTATGGCACGCATGCCATAGATTTGCCATCATGGTCTTATACCATTTCAGACAAATGGTTGTCCAATCTCTTCTTTAAAAGATATAACTTGATTATTCCCAAGTATATAGTCTATATTTGCTTAAAACTTGCTTAAAACATCCCAATAAAAATCTAGTATTTTAGGCATGCTGTGCACAGTTGTGGAGTATGTGGCTGGTCACTGAACAGCCCATTTATCTAAACAGAGTGTCTTCTCATAGCTTTTTGTAGCAGTGTCAAATCACTGGCAGAACAATTGGGTAACTGCAGATTTTAATTGACCTAAAAAACTAGAATAAGGAACCACAACTTTCACCACCCCCGACCATTATGTAAAATGATATGAACCAGTGTACCGATCAAGTTCCAAAAAGTCAAAATGATAGTCATGATAGGATGATCAAAGTCCCAGCCTTTTGTGATGTACATGAAAAAAAAAGAGCAAAAAACAATTGCATAGTTGCAATTACCACCCTGACTTTTGGGATCCTCTTTTCTGTTTAAGACTGTGCACACATATGCCAATAATTGATTTACTGATGAGTGGTATTGCAATAAACTACAAAGGGAGAAAATTCAACCGTTGAAGTTCTGGAAAATACAGGGAAATTATGGAGCAGTGGTTAGGATGCAGTATTCCAGATTACTTCTGCTGACTTCCATCTGTCAGCAGTTGGGCAGTTTGAGTCTCACCAGCTCATGATTGATTCAGCCTTCCATCCTTCCAAGGTTGGTAAAATGAGGACCCAGATTGTTGAGGACAATATGCTGACACTGTAAATCACTTAGAGAGGGCTGTAAAAGCACTGTGAAGCAGTATATAAGTGTAAATGCTATTCCTATTTCTATATGGTAGCTAAGAGGTTAGGCAGTTTCAGCCCAGACCCAAATAGAGGATGGGTAGATCAATGACAGTCAAAGGATCAGACACCATAGAGATTTGTCAATTTGTTGGAATAGAAGAGTTGAGAATTAAAATGAAGGACAAGAAGCAAGGGTACAGAAACCAGATACAAGACAGGGAGTTGTTTCCAGTGAAAAATCATCTGCTGCTGATTATAATTTGCTCTTAAATAAGAAAAGATGGTAGATATGATTTAGTTTTGGTTATTGAACACCTTTGTTTCACAAAGAGCTGAACTGATCATCTCTATTCAGCTCTTAGAATTTGCCAAGACATCCTGGGATTGAGAACTCTGCCAGGATCTGCCTCTTGTCACTCAGCTCTTTTCACAAATGCCCCTGCTGACCTTCTGCTGGGTCAGCCTTAGGTGGCTGACTATCTGCTGACTCCTAAAGCTAATAACTTGACAGCTCATAATGTCCTTTGATAAGGGGTATAGTTCAGTAACATCTAGATTCTGCAGGTCAGCAGATGCCCTGTCCTGAAGTTTATGAAGATGAGCAGCAGTAAATGCAAGAAGATAATTGTTTCATAAGAGTGCAAAGACAGCTATCTATTTCTATCTATGTAAATGCTTCAAATCAGTCTGTTTGCTGATGCTTTCAAAAGTGAAAGCCTTTGGCACCATAGCACATAACAAAAACTGAAAAAGATAAATCAAGAGACAAGCCTTAATTTTGATTATGTTCATGTAACATGAGGCAGGAAGACCAGGGAGATTACTCCATTCATGTTTCTTCATCACTTTTTGCATTGTCTACTGTCTTTTATTCTTAAAAAGTAGTAATTAAGAAACCACTGCATATATGTTGGAGGAATGTGTGTATGAGATCAGGATGTAGAAAATGGCTTAGGGAGAGATCCTGCTACAGATTTTACTGTGGGGTTGAACTGAAGTGCCATCCATTTATATTTAAGTTAACAGAAATTTACACTGGCACAATATTTGCTATTTCAGTTGCTGATCCCTATACTAGCCTTACTGTCTCTGTTCCAAGTCATTGCATACAATTGACTTTCTTCCAAAGTGATGTATGACAAAGCTTAACATATTTTGTACACTTTGATTTTTAAAATAAAATTGTATTAAACAGAATAAAGACTAACAAGAGTTAATGCACACTTTGAAACTGTCCTTAAAGCCCATGTCCCATTGCACTTACGGATGCAAAGAGGATGTAAAACGTTAAAAAAAAGCTTGCTATCCATTGGAAAACGCGATGCATCAGTTGTGTACTTACTGCATACGTGTTTCATATGCTCTATCCCTCCAGCATCTGTCCACTGAGATTTCATCTGCCCAAGAAGTTTTGAGCTGCACAAAACTTTGTGAACGGATGAACTTTCTGCTGTGTACGATATAAATCTGTGACATCCGAGCAACAAACGTTCTATGTCCGTTTATCATCCATTAAACGTCCGCTGTATCCTCTCTGCATCCTCTGGGCATCCTCGCAACTCACATCCGCTGCAGCTGAAAATAGAAAGAGGGAGGAAACAAAAGGTACACGGAACGTCTACACAGCATTAGTAGCATGGAAATAGAAAGGATGCTCAGTGAACGGTTTGCATCCGATATACATCCGCTAGGCTTCCTATGAACCTCCGTTTAACATCCCTGCTACATACTACCCACGTCCATTCCTTTCCTTTCTTTTCCGTTCTGTTTATGCAAATTTTTGCCACTTTTTGGGGCGGAAGACAACGGATGGAACACCCCCGAAATTTTGCTCATCCGCTGTGTCCTTTATACATACGTTTTGCATCCATCAGCCAGTGGGACAGGGCCTTAAGCAGTGTTGGAAACAGAGGAATGTCCTAGTTTAACATTTGTTCAGATAAGGACAACTCAAGTCCATCTCACATCTGAATCAGAGAACTAGATGAAGGCTGTATCATGGGAGCACAGCAGAAAAAAAGATGTAATTGTGCTCTGGTGATGGGTAAGTGGGAACCCAACCAAATCTCCAGTAGATTCAAGGAATTCAGGAATTCAAGATAGCGTTCAGGAGATCTCTTTATTTTCCCCAAGAACCACTCTGTAAGGAAAGTTAAACTGAAGAAGACTGAAAGAAACAAAGTCACCCAGTGAGATTCTATGGTTGGTATTGACTGTAACTTTCTTTCCCTTGCTCCTAATTTTATACTATAATCTCTACAGTACACTGGCCTAACAATGGCCAGTATCCCAGGATATGAGCTGGCTCAGGTAAAGAAGAACTGTCTGAAAAGTATAAGAGACTGAAGTTTAACTTTGGCTAAGTAAGGGTGGTGATACCCTGAAGATCATCTAAATGTTTCCAGAAAAATAGCTTGGTGAGTTTCTGGAAAACATGCAGATCGAGCTTTTACTACATTGGAGGCAGCCAAGAAGGCAAATTTCAGAAGATTGTCAAAGAAAAATTATCTGGACAAAGAATAAGGCAAAGAATTAGAGTTAACTATGTAGGTTTGTTCTATTCCTTATCTGGCTTGATGATTTGAAACCACTTCCTTCCTTTCATGCTGTTACATGAAACCTAGATACTTTCCATCAATTTTATGATTCAGTCAGTTGGGAGGATGCATTTTAGAGAAACTTCCAAAGTATAGGACATACTGTATGTTAATATAAGGGAACATACAATATTGATAATACCTGACCCTTTTCTTTCTACAAATTGACAGTTATTCCAAAGACAAGTAATTGTTATATCTCAAGAACACAGACTGATATCTTAATAATAGGAAACACTTGGTCAAGTTAAAAAAACCAACCCAGATTTGAGAGACTCCTCAAGATCAAAAGAATAATTTTTGTTGATTTACAGCCCTCAGTACTTCCATCCAGTAGGTAATGGATCTCTGAATCATACTCATGATTAATAACAGTGGGGCATTGAAATTTTGACAGTGTGCCCCACCAGGAGAGTTAGACCTTATGTATAGCTAATACTGAGATTCATGCTTTAGTGTGAGATTTAGGGTAATGTTCACTCAAAAGCTTTTGGTTAGACTAGACATTTTTTTTACATTTTTCACATTTTTTGACATTTTATTAGCTTCCATGTTTGCTACAACCAACATAAAATCCAACACTGTATTTTATGTGGCATATTATGCCTTTAAACACCATAATATGGATAGAAATATTATAAAATGACACATTTCAGATAATCATCATGTTAGCACAACTGTAACCAAATTTAAATCTTGAAAAGGGTATATTTTTCTTATGGCCTTTGTTGACTTCTTTAGCACAGTAAAACAAAAATAACATATCTGCTTCACAAAAGCAAGACTAGCATGCCCAATAGGTTTGTTAATTTTGCTTCTATTCTCACTTCAACAGGTTTTTTCAAAGCCACAAGGCATGTTTTCAACATGGAGCATTCAAAATAACATCTGCAAACTCCAAGTAAGTATGTAATGATGTTATGCACAGTAATTTTCTTATTTTCTGTTTTAATCATTTTTTATATTATCAATCATAGCAAAGCCTTCTTGATAAGAAAAAAAAACTATTTTATGTGTTTGGAAAACATCTAATTACTTTTTTGAAAAAGAAGTGATAAAGAGGTACTCTAATTTCTGGTTCTTAAGATACAATTAAGCTCACATTTACTACAGCTGATGTGATATTTCTACAAAGAATGCATTCCATAATAAACTCTTCTTTCCTGTTTGTTAGATTTCTGGATGATATTTTTTAAAAGGTTATCTTAATTAAAATACATTTCTGTCAGTTTGGATATTTTGAAAACACTCTCAGCAGATGCTGAAACAGAAAGTTGCATCAGTTCAATACATAACATTAGTATGTACACATTAAAAATGTTTTAATTGAATATCATATTTAGTTTAGTATAAAACCTGATGTTAGTTGATCAAGTGGTTTTATTCTCTCTATTTTTTTTTACAAGTAACTGTAAATGGTACAGCTTGCTATGCTCAGTTTTTTTTTTAAAGTTCACCTAATGTGTGATACTCAATTAATAAACCAGTTGACATATTGACACATAGCTACGGAAAGCATTGAAATAAATATTTGTAACTAATGTGAATCAATCTTGCCTGAAATCTGTGGACTAGACTACATGCTACTTTATATCTCTAAAAACACTATTTCTTTTTCCGTCTTTGTAATATTTTGCTCTAGGTCTTCTTCAAAATGAACCCCAATAGCGGTTCATTTTGGAAACAGAATTTTTAAAAGGCGGATATTTGAACATGTTGGGACCATAGTACAGACTCGTACAATTTAGTCTGTAGGGTTAGACAGATGGATTCATAATTGGCTGACCAACTGCACGCAGCATATAGTCTTCAATGGAACTATATCTACATAAGAGAAGTATGCAGTAGGGTACCCGAAGGCAGTGTTGTAGGCCCAGTACTCTTCAACATCTTCATTAATGCTTTGGACAAGGGGATAGATGGAGAACTCATCAAATCTGCAAAAGACACCAAGCTTACAGGAATAGCTGACATTCCAGAAGATAGGCTTAAGATACAGAATGATCTTGACAGGCTTGAACATTGGGTGCTATCGAACAAAATGAAATTCAAAGGTGAAAAAAGTAAGGTTCTACATTTAGGTATGAAAACCAAAATGCACAGGTACAGTATATGTGGTACCTTGTTCTATAGTAGTGACTATTGTGAGAGGGATCTTGGAGTCCTAGTGGACAATTATTTAAATGTGAGCCAGCAGTGTGCTGCAGCTGCACCCAAAAGCCAGCGCAGTTCTAGGCTGCATTAACAGAGGGATAGAATCAAGTTCATGTTAAGTGTTAATACCACATTATAATGGTAAGGACACACTTGGAATACTGCATCCAGTTTTGGTTGCCACAATGTAAAAAAGATGTTGTGACTTTAGAAAGAGTGCAGAGAAGAGCAATGAAGATTATTAGGGACTGGAGGCTAAAACATGTAAACAGTGGTTGCTGGAATTGGGTATGTCTCGTTTAATTAAAAGAAAGATGGGGTGACATGATAGTAGTGTTCTGATATCTCAGGGTTGCCAGAAAGAAGAGGGAGTCAAGCTATTCTCTGAGGTCAGGACGAGAAGCAATGGGTGGAAACTAATCAAGGAGAGAAGCAACTTAGAACTAAGAATAAATTTCCTGATAGAATAATTAATCAGTGGATCAACGTGCCTCCAGAAGTTGTGAATACTCCAGTATTGGAAGTTATTAAAAAGGGATTGGACGATTATTTGTCTGAAATGATCCTGCCGAAGCAGGCGGTTGGACCCAAAGGTCCCTTCCAACTCTATTATTCTATTCAATTCTAATTGAGATTAGGAGGTCTGATGGATCACATTTAGTTGATAGTCTGGAGATTTTAATTCCTTCAAATATTGTATATCATCTCCTCCTCTTTCTTATCTATCTCTATCATCTTATTAAAAAGATATATGTAAAGAGTAAGGAAAATTATATTGATGAGAATTGCTGTAATTGTTATGGAGCCAAAAGGCTCTGAAATAATTTTTAAAATGTCCAGAACAATGAGATAACATTTGAAAGTAGTTTAGGAAGACAAGTGTCCAATTTACTGAACTATAAGAAGCTGAAGAAGGTCAGTAGGACAATCAAACTTGCAAGATTGATGTCAACCTCAGACCAGGAAATCAGCTTGACATGAAGGCCAAAGCTACCCTTATAGAGATTGGTTATAATAACAAAATTTTGCAAGTTTGATCGTCCTTACTGTGAATTAGGGAAGCATTTGCATAAACTACTTCCAAATGTTATGTCATTGCTCTGAACTTACAAAAAATTCTTCAATCTCTTTTGCCTAGTAATTATTGCTTCAAGTCTCTGTAAAGATTATCTCTTTAAAACATCTAAACTATGGGACTGAAAACTCTTAGTATTCAATAATCTAGATTTTTTTTTTTGAAAAATAGATTTATATAAATTTTAATTTTCTTCCATTGCCACTTCTGGTATGTCATTTTTAGAAATTTATGGCTCTACTAAGATTAAATAAGATTGATCTAGTATATGCCATCAACATCCTTTTACTGTGAAGCAGATTCAGCAAAAGTAATAATCTTCAGTGACTACTTTGGCCTTGTTGACAATTGATATTTTCTTGGAGCTCATAAACACAGATGGCATCCAAAAAACTACTTTAGGTAAGCTGAAATAACAGTCTTCACAAATGATTTATGAAATCTCCTACACTTTTAGAAGATAGCCTTACATGGAGTATGAAGATGTGTCACTGACAAAGTGAAATACACAACTCTTTTATGCACACATGTTTTCTTCAAGCACGGTTTGAACACTTTCATTAATTTAGAGAACAAGAGGCTTTCCAGTTGTTACTGAATAACATTTCCCAGCAGCCATGTCAGCATAGCCAACATTAAGATATAATCAGATATTTAAGTAAGATCAGAAGGATCACAGTGTCCCTCTTCTGACTTAATTTATACAGTATCTGTTTGTGCATTTATACATAATATATACTGAATTGGAGAAGCTCTTCTTTTTAACAATCCCTTAGATATTGGGACCCTATCATGTCACCCCTAGTCCTTCTTTAAATTAAACTAGACATACCCAATTCCTGCAACCTTTGGGTGTTTTAACTTCTAGTCCCCTGACCATCTTTGTTGCTCTTCTCTTTCTAGAGTCTTTTTCATGTCATGGTGACCAAAACTGAATGCAATATTACAAGATGTGACTGCATCGTGGGTGATGATGCCTTCTCCCTCAGAACCTACCTCATGAAGCCGTACACCTCCAGATGCCTCACCCGTGAAGAGAGGATCTT
>BHFT01030833.1:0-28634 GCA_004320025.1 Laticauda laticaudata
GTTAGAACAGACTTTAGGAACTAAATAAAGAGCTGAAAGTCACACTGGTCTCGAGTCTCTTTCCCACGATCTAACAGGTGGGTTTTAACTTCCAACACTACTTAGACAAAAAATGTAGTTATAAAAAGAAATATTCTGAGCACAACACCTCTGTTGCATTTATATTTTGCTCCTGCTGACAATCTGAACTAATGTTTCAGCCTCAAGCAGCTTTGCTCAGGAGTATTTTTTGAACCAAAAATAAGGTCATTACTTTATCATTTTAAATAGTTTTAGTTCTTACTAATATGAAAGAATTAATCCAAACTGTTGGACTGTGTAGATTTTATGTGGGAAAAGTGTTACACACATCCTTATTAGCCGTTGACTCTTAAAGAGCCTGGAAGAGTTTGATGATCCTTCAAATTGGCTGCTTTCAGAGAGAGCAATGGTCTGAGTGATCTTTTCCATTTTGCAAGCCACTTTTCCTGTGCCTGTGGAGCTCATCGAAGCTGATGGAAATTCCAAAGGGATGGCTGAAGGAGTGGGATGTCCTGTGGACCATTCGTGAGTGGTGGCTGGCAGCGATTGGCAGGAGAAACTAAGATCTGAGCTGACTGGGAAAAGGTGACCAACAGTGGCTGCCTAGATGATCTGATGGCTGGACAGAGCACGTGATTAACGAGCCGAACAATGGTGGTCTGAATTTGATAAAGGTATTCCCCTAGGCTTATTGAGTGAAGCAGTGGAAGGGAGCACATATAGGAGATTGGAGCCATGGAGCCTGGTGAGAGGTGAGAGCTGTGAAAGTTTTGACAACAGTGGCGAGGGTGCTGGACAGAGAAAGGTTTTATGGAAACAAGAGCAGGAAATAATAAGATCTGAATAAAGCTGGGTCAAAAAAAAGAAGCGATATATAAGAGAAACTTTCTAGGGAAACTTATAACTTTTGGGTGTTGCATAGTCTGTGAACAGAAAAGAAACTAAAAATAGAGACTTGGAAATTTTGAAACTGTGGTTAATAGCTAAAGCCCCTGTCACACTGCACCAACTGATGGAAAGAGGATGTAAAATGGAGAAAAACACTTACCATCCGTTGGTTAACGCGATGCATCCGTTCTGTACTCACTGCGTCCGTTTTGCTTTCCTCTCTATCCGTCCAGCAGCCATCTGATTGCATGTTTCATCCGCTCAGAGAGGTTTTAGACTGCTACAAAACTGTTTGCGTGGAAATGTATCCAATTGCGTCCATTCTGCATCCGCTAGGGCATCCGCTTAGGCATCCGTTCTGCAATCCGTTACACATCCATGCAACTCGAGTCCGCATCCAGCGGTAAACGGACGCCAGGGAGGAAGCGGATATGGATGCCATAACGGGATGCATAACGGATTGGAGAAAGGATGAAGCAAAGCACTACGCAAAGTAAGCATTTTTAAAATCAGAAAAAAAACATTCACAGAGCGGACCTATCTCGGATATTAAGGATGTCTAGAGAGATGCCGCACGGACGGCATAAAAGCGGACACATCAGTGGAAAACCCCTGATACTGCCCAAAAAGGCGGAGCAAACTCATCTGGATCTCACTTTCAAGACCAGCAGCCCAGCTGTGCCAGGACCTCTGCAGCCTTCATCTGACTCTTCCCCCTTCCACGCATCCAGATCATGTCTACCATGGCGTAAACAAAGTCCTTTGCGCAGCCACCATTGTTCTGCAACAGTTGCGAAGCGCATCTAAGGCTCTGTCAACTCGACTAACGGAAGAAAAAGAGTTGGCAAGAAGCGTCTGGGTTCCGGCAAGGATGGATCGGAGAGAAGAGCAGAGTACGGGACTGTACAACAAGCTGATGTGGAGCTCAAGGAACGAAGACACTCGTGCAGTTCCAAAACTTCGATGAGGAATGCTCTCCAGCCATTTGACGAAGTTGTGCAGCGGCTGACACCAGGTTGACCAAGGCAAACACCAACTTCTGGCCAGCTGGAACCTGTGGCACAAGGCTGCGTACTCACTTCTGTGCCACCTGGCCTCAGGGGACCACCTACAGGAGCATGCATTTGGCTGGAGGGTGCCACGACCACACACCGATTCAGGCATTGTGGTCAGAGAAGTGGTTGCAGCCATCATCGAAGAAATACATGGAGGAGCTCCTCCTGGCCTTCCACTGAAAGAAGGCCTGGAAGAAAGTTGCAAGAGCAGAAATGTGGATCAGAGGTAGAGCTTCCTCCACACCGTTGGAAGCCATCGAATGGCAAGCACACGTGGCCTTGGCCAAAGCTCCAGCCAAGTGGGTCCACTTATTTTCAACTTTTTAACAAAAACGGGCTTTCTTTTTAAGCCATTCAATTTCCTTTCTTCCCACCCATGGGCCCCGATGCTGACTACCAAGTTCATGTACATCGATGCTTCAGGCAACGGCTCAGCTCAGATGCCCAGGTATTTACAATGCCAGTGACCTCAAAGGTGGGCTAGCAATGCAACCTCATCGTGGGCTTCCCAGATCCAGACCCACTGCCAACGACCCACGCAAGATGTCTGCCCTACTTCATCATGGGGGGGATGACGCCTTCTCCCCTCAGAACCTACCTCAGAAGCTCATACACCTCCAGATGCCTCACCCGTGAGAGAGGATCTTCAAACTACAGCGTTGTCCAGGCAAGGCGGGTGTGGAGAACCCCTTTTGCATCCTGCGCCAACAGGTTCCAGGGTACTGCTCACCAACATGCGAGCATCGCCCACAGACCGTGAGGAGGATCGTGGAAGCTTTGCCTGCATTTCCTGCACAATCTCATGCGCAGCCGCGGACCAGTCTTGCAGAACAGGCTCGTGGACCTCCAACAAGGCAATGGGGACATGGAGCCTGGGGATGGAGGCAAGGGCAAAACGCTGATAGACCACGTCAGGATGTGGCAAGCGCCCCAAACAGAGCTTTCACGTGAAGGGAAGAAGCAGCGCAACCCCCCTGAGACACTTGCGTGGAACTCCCCAGCCTGGAGCAGTGGAGTGGCAAGACAGGATGATAGATGATAATGGATGCTTCCTTCAGCCCTTGTCTCATCACCCACTGATGAGATGGGGCCATGTTATGTTGGGTGGGCCTACAATGGAACAGGGCATTTAATAAAGAGTTGTGTTTATGTTTGACAGTGTGTGGATGAATGATTAAACATTGTATTTATTGATAATAAAGGGCCATAGGTGTGGCACCTGGGAGTGTAGGGCACCATACAGTCCCACTATGCTTGCACTGGGGGTTTATCGTATCCACAGCTATCTACCCACCCAAAGGTTATCCCTGCCCATTCCACTGCTATTCCTAACCCATCCCACACTATTAACCCATCCCACCAGGTATCCCTGCCCACCCACTGCTATGCTTAACCACATCCCCAAAAAGCAGTGGCCAAAGGCTTAAACATTCTAAAGTTTCCACCAAGACTTTATTAAAACAAAAGAAATGAAGCAAGTGTAGATTGAATCAAAGATAGCCTTTATTTGAACAAACAAGCTGATAAAAGAAAAAATGACCCAAGTCAAGTGTCCAAATAAAGTCTACAGGTAGCCAGCCAGCTAAGTCTTGCTGGCACTCCTCTTCGTCACTCGAGGTGTGCCCTAGGTCTCAGGGTTGGAAGGGTCCAGTGCTGTGGAGTGGCTGGTGCGTGAGAGTTGCTGTTGAAGCACCATGGGGTGGCCTGGCCCCGAGAGGACAACAGGTGACGGGGTCCGCCAATGAGTTGAGGAAGGCTTCGTCGGGAAATTCTGGCTCAGCCCCATTGATGTGGAGAGCTCCTTCCTCCATGCCATGGGCGTGTCAGCCCCAGTTACGGAGACAGCATGTACTGAGGCCGGCTTGGCTTGTAGGGTGTAGGCTGTAAGGGATGTAGTGGGGCTGTCTAGTCTGCAGCTGGGGAGGATGGCGTTGGTGGCATGGTTGCATCGCTGTCGTCGTGGCATTCATGGCGTGGTTGGCATCAGTGGAAACCAGGTGGCAATGGTGTCGCCCCGGTAACGTCTGTGCCTGGGACTGGGAAGGGCTGCTGCCTGTGCTGTGGACTTCTGGTAGCCCTAGCCTGGTAAGGTGAGGTGCCTGTTGGGAAAGCCTTTGGAATGGGAGGGACATCACCTGGGGTGGAGGAAGCGACCTGGACTGGGTGGAGGGCAGGTTCCTCTGATCTGAGGGTGCTGAAGCAGCTCGGTGATCCGCGTCCTTCACCACGCTGGTACTGGCGGTTCTGCCATGTCCCTGAGGGTCCGGTTGCACATAGGTGAGGAAAGGGCTGCGGTTGGAGGATGAGGAGTCGTTGTTGGGACCAGCTGAGAGAGGAGATTCTATGTTTGTCTGGATAGTGTCCTTGGATCTTTATTAAAAAAAAGAAAATGAAGCAAGTGTGGTGAACAAGATAGAACTTTATTAGCAACAGCTATTAAAGGAAAAATGACCCAAGTGAAGTGATCCAAATAAAGTCCACAGGTAGCAGCCAGCCAGTCTCGGGCACTAATTCTTGGGTCACTCGGAGTGTGCTCAAGTCCAGGGATGAAGGGTTCCAGTGGTGTGGGAGTGGCTGGTGCTGGAGTTGCTTGTCTGAAGCGCCATTGGGGTGCAGCATCCAGCAGAGTAAGCACCAGCAGAAGCAACCACCGCCAGAAGCAGCATCAGCAAGAGTAAGCACGCAGCAGAAGCACCACCACCATAAGCAGCAGCATTCAGCTCCTCCAGAAGCAGAAGCAACAGAAGCCCCAGCCTCAGGAGAGCGAGCCCATGCTACAGAAACCCTAGCAGAAGCAGAGTGAGGGCCAGGGGTGGGATGGTGGCCCTGTCCCTCTTGCCAGGGCTGGCAGCAGATGGCTGAGGCTTTCTGTTCTTCTCCATGGTTGTGGGGTTGCTGGCTGGCAGGGAGGCTGGCAGGAACCAAGGCTGGCAGAAGGCTGGCAGGCAGGCACCAAGGCTGGCAGGAAGGCTGACAGCAAGGCTGGCAGGGAGGCTGGCAGCAAGGCTTGCAGCAAGGCTGGCAGCAAGGCTTGCAAGCAGGCATGCAGGCAGGGCAGGCAAGGCAGTCAATGTGTCCGGCAGCAGGTCTTTCCTCTGAATAGTGACCTGCTTCCGAGCTGCTTCCCTTTATATCCACGGGGCTTATGCAATGCATCCTCCCCGCATGCGCAATTAACGCTCGGCATGCATTAGGCTTCCACTGTGCATCCACTAGGCTTCCGCGGTGCATCTGCTTCATCCGCTGTGCATCCGCTGTGCATCCGTTTCATCCATTCCGCGTCTGCTCTGCATCCGCTTCATCCGTTCCACGTCCGCTTTGCTGAGGTCCCCCGGAAGCCTTGCGGATGTGCCATCTGCTCTATCTGCTTCCATCCGCTGGGCTTCTGTTCCGCATCCGCTTTCCATCCGCCTCTGCGTCCTCCCCCCAACCGTTCCTTTCCGTGTTATCCACTCTGCTTATGCAAATTTTGCCCCTTTTGAGAGCGGATAACAATGGATGCTGCGAACATTTTTCTCGTCCGCTGTGTCCTTTTTACAAACGTTTTGCATCCGTTGGGCAGTGTGACAGGGCCTTAAGATAAAATGGAGTACCCATAAAAACAATGACTTTGCAATATAGAATGTGACAACTAGAAGAGAATGACATCTGTTGAACATCTGCTGGACAATAATTGGTAGTGTCAAAAAAGGAGAGAGAAGAGAAGAAAAAACAAGCCTGAGAAGTGATTGTTGAAAAACTATACTGAAATATAATTATATCATTTTACCTGAATGAATTAAGTTACTTTTTGAAACACCTTATGAATTAATCTATACCTCTCTAAATAATATATCCTTATATATATATATTGGATTATGACTATTCATAACAATTCATAACAATTTATAATTTATACTATAAAATCCTTATTGACTGTTGAATATAGTTACAATCAAATTTCAATATAAGTTATATTGAAATTTTTTATAAGTTATATATATTGTTAAAATTGCTATATAGGATATTAGAATAAGATAGCCTAATTATACTCTGGTGATATTGCTGAGAATATTATTATATCAGTTATAATTAGTTATAATTATATAACTGTGTGTATAATTGTATAAGGATAAAAATAAGTTTAAGCAATTATTTAGCAACACTGATATTGGGGTATTCTTATTGTTGATCTTTTGTTGATCAACAATACCTAGGGACTAAATCTCTCCTCCCCTACACTGAATAAAGGGAATAAAAGGGCAAAAGAAAAATAGTTAAAGTATACTATCAGTAGATGATTGGTTAATGCCCAAGTAAAGACTAAAAATATAAATTAACAGTGGAGGACAAAGAGGTGGAAGCCATAAGTGGGATATTTTGTTAAACAATAATTTTTGGAAAAGTCTCTTTAATATGGCAACCAACCCAAACTTGACAAAGATAGGAGCCGAAAAGCAAAACACCACACAAGGCACACTAGCCTTTCGACACAAAAATCAATTGAAGATATGATTCAGAGAGAATGATCCAACTCCTACAAGGATCTCCAAGTAATGATGCAGAACATACAAGAAGTTATGGTAAAAAATCAAAAAGCCATGTTTCAAAATCATGAAGATTTCAAAAAAGAGATTGGTGTTATAAGAAATGACACAAGCCAATTAAAAGAAAAAATGCAACTGACAAATGGGAAGTTTGAATCCTTCCAGGTACAAATTATTGAAAATGAACAGAAACTGGTGGAAGTAGAAGAAAGACTCTCCAAAGAAGAAAAGAAACTCATGGAGATAAATGAGAAATTAACCCTAACTAACAAGGAATTAGAAACATCAGTGATCTTCTTTGAAGCAGAGAGAGCCACTCAATATCTTCAGTTCCAAAATATAACAGAAGAAAAAGAAGATTTACCAGAAAAGATGGCCAAATTATTGGCGGGAGCTTTAGAGACTAAGAGGAATGGTCTTGGAAATGGACGAGATATAGAGGGTCCAAACAAGTTATTGAAGAAGATACCATCTCCCTAAAGAAGTTCATGTAAAATGTACTAAAAAAATCTGTCAGGGATGAAATTTTACATTGAACATGCGACAAACAATCTGAATACAAAGGAAAACAAATAATAGTTTTAAAACAGGTTCCAAAAAAATGAGGGATTTAAGAAGAAATTACCAGTTTTTGATGATGAGATTAAACAAAAATAACATCAATTTCAGATGGCTAACACCAAAAGGGATCATGGTAAACTGGAAGGACAAAAGATATAAGCTCGACACCATGAAAAAGGCTGAAGATTTTTACAAGCAACACTGTGATATTGAAGAAAATTCAGGAGACCAAGAACTGCCATCTTGAAGACAAGAAAACAGCTTGTAAGATCAATGGTATAAAGGACAGTTTATAATGCAATATGTCAACCTCCCTTTGTATTTCTGGACATTATAGATATAGATATAGTATATAATTATAAGTTATAAGTATATACTTATATATACTATATAAGTATATAGTTATAAGTATAATTATAAATTATAAGTATATATATATATAGTATATAGTATATAATTATAAGTTATAAGTATATACTCTAAAATAGATGGGATTTATTTAGAGCTTTTGCTCTAAATAAATCCCATCTATTTTAGAGTGTATACTTATAACAAAAAAAAAAGCTGTCGGTATATAGAATACATATAGTAGAATTGATGATAAAGTAAATATACTGTAAAGTAATTAAAACTTTACCCATGAATCTATTCTTTTAGATAAATTTATATTTACATTTATACTTATATTTATTTATTTATATTTATATAAACATACATAGGTTGGTATATATTTATATTTACTTATTATTTTTATAGCTATAGCTATTTAAAGATATATTGAAATTCAGAGTTACATTTTCATTTATCTATAATTACAGCTACATAAATTTATACTTTACTTCCTTGTTTCTTCTGTCTACTAAGATATAGTGTTGCTGGTAAATCGGTTAAAAGTATTAACTTTTGAATAGATTGCATTTACTCTCTAACACCATTATTACTTTTATTAGTATTAATTAGTATGGAGTATATAAATTTAGAAGATTGTATTTGCTATTTATTATTTAGAATATAATACAGTATATAATATAGTATAATTCTATTACTGCTATTATAAGTATGAAGTAGTATGAAGTATATTAATTTATAAGGCAATATGTGTTATTTATTAGTTACAATATAATATATATATATTATAATATAATATAGTATAATTTATAATAGAATAGCAAGGGAAATATAGTGTAATATAGTATAATTTATAATATAATAGAAAGGGAAAAGAAAAAGAACTCAGAATAATAAATAGGAGTAGGTAAGAGTAGAGGTAAGGAGGAAGGGGCCTAAGAGAATATTGGATAGTAATTTGGGAGAATATGTATAGAATCTTAGGAGAATAACATAGAATTTTAAAAGAAATGACAAGTACTACAACTACCACCTCGAAGACTGGGAAGAAAACTGAACCAATCTTTATCTGTAGTGATTGCTTCTGCATCAAACCAGAGACTGATTGAAAGAATGCTTACAACAGAATCTAATCTAATTCAACATTAAATATGCAAACCATGCAGTCCACATTATTAACAATCCAGGAAACCATGGTGAAGCTCCGAGAAAATATATCTAAAAATCATGGAGAAATGAAGGCAGAGTTGGAAGAAGTGGAAGAGAAGTTGAAAGCGATATCCAGAAATTGGATGAAAGAATGGGTTCGATACAAGATGCAGTCCAGAAGAATGATCAAAGAATAAAAACAATTGAAACGAGAACAGAACAAACAGGGAAAAAATTGGATCTGGTAGATCAGAGAATGATAGGATTAAATAAGAATTTAGAGGATTCACTTATTTGTTTAGCGATGGACCCAAACTCATTTTTCCTAAGGTTCCAAAATGTAATAGAGACCAAGGAGGAAGATCTGGCGACAGTAATGGCAGAACTACCAGAATCGTGGAGAGAGGCATATATCTCTCTAATACTGAACGAAGGTACGGACACCACTCAGATAAAAATCTATAGGCCAATTTCTTTATTAAATGCTAATTATAAATTTTTATAAACATTATGGCAGAAAGAATGAAAAAAATATTAAATGGAAAAATGCACCCAGATCAAAACAGATTTCTACTGATGAGACAAATAAAGAATAACACAAGAACAGTAATCAACATACTAGAGTATTATGAGGCCCATACAGAAAAACAGGTGGCCTTAGTTTTTCTGGATGCTCAAAAGGCCTTTTATAAGGTTAACTGGCAGTTTATGACCCAACAGATAAAAGGAATGAAATTTGGAGATAGATTCAGAAACATGATGAAGTCAATATATTCCTCCCAAAAAGCAAGCATAATAATAAATGGGGAATTTACAAATCCATTCAAAATAATGAAATGAGTATGGCAAGGTTGTCCGCCGTCACCTCTGCTCTTTATCTTGATAAGAATAAGAATAAGATTGAATCGGGAGATAAGAGGGCTTAAAATCAAACAAAAGAATATAAGATCCAAGCGTTCGCCAATGACCTAGTATTCTTCATAGCAGAACCATTGGAGATGGGACCAAAATTAATACAGGAGATAGAAAATTATGGGGAAGTAATCACCCTTACAATTAATATGAAAACTAAAAGGATAATTAAAAATTTAACAGATGAACAGAGAAGAGAATTAGAAAAAGAAATGGAATTGCAGATTGCAAAGAAAGTTAAATATTTGGGCATCTGGCTAACAGCAAAATGCTTATAAATAAAAGATGACAATTACATGAGTTTAGTACAATAAATAAAGATTTAGAAGGGTGGGGAAAAATACAGTTATCATTGTTAGGAAAAATTGCAGCCATTAAGAAGAACATCCTGCCAAAACTACTCTACCTGTTTCAAATGATCCCTGTGAAATTGGACAATATTTTTTTTTTCAGATCTAAACAAAATTCATATGGGCAGGTAAAAGGGCAAGAATAAAATTAAGTGCATTGCAGGATAATAGAAACAGAGGTGGCTTTGGACTCCCAGCTTGGGAAACTTACTATAAAGCAGCAGGTTTAACACGGATTAGAGAACGGGTAAATTTAAGAAATAAAATAATTCTATTTCTAGAAGGACAAGATCTACAGGCAGGTTTGCATGTCTTCATGTGGAGTCCCAGAAGTAAGGCCCATACATATTTCCACAGACATATGCTTAGAGACTTGTTAATATGAATATGGGAAGAAATTAAAAAGAAACATTACATAAAAATCCCAAGATAGGTGTCCACTATGGAGGAAATGATAATCCCAATACATTAGAACAAGAATGAATGGCCAGATACTATGAAATTTTGGACCCCCAAGGAGCACTAAAGACCAACCAGGAATTAAGAGAACTGGGACTAAATATATACTGGTGGCCATACCTTCAATTAAAATCAAGATATAAAAAAGACCAAGAGAAATTCAGAATTGAGGTAGAACCAAACCAACCAGATAAATTAATGGTAGATTCAGAGGAAAAACTGATATCAAGGATATATAACTATTTATTAGAATATGATTTCGCAGAAGAAATAGTGAAAGGACCAATGATAGCATGGGCCAGGAATTTGAGACATAATATAGAGCTGGAGGACTGGGAGAAGATCTGGAAAAAAAACTATACAATAACAAAATCAGTGGCATATAAAGAAAACCAATATAAAATGTGCAACCGGTGGTATCTAGCCCCCTCGAGATTGGCTAAAATGTATCCTAACCTAAGTCCAAATTGTTGGAAATGTAAACTATCACAGGGTCCCTTCTTCTTTCTTTTCTGGCTATGTCCGGAAAATTAGAAATATTGGACCAAAATACGAAAATGGTTAAAGGAAATTATGAAAGTCCAAATAGATTTTAAAGCAGAAATATTTCTCCTGGGAATTATCAAAGGGAATTATATGAAAGATATAAAATATCTAATCCTGCATATAATTACTGCAGTGAGATTAGTGTTTTGTTCGGAAAACACACAAGGTAGACCGGGTTCCAACAACAAAAGGCTTTATTCAACAAACAGTCAGAATAGGAACACTTTGGCAGCAGCCGAGGCTAGCCTTTTATACAGGCTGGCTTGCCTGCTTTCAGCCTATGACATTCTCTTGAATTTGCCGCCTTTCAGCAGCTCTTTGGATTGGTTCCTAGTGAACCAATCCACTTCTTACTTTACTGGGCCAATCAAAAGTGTAGTCTAGGAGTCAACCATTTACATATAGAACAATTAGCACTTGCACAATGCTGGAAAGAAGATTCTATGCTGACAGAGGGCTTAATAATCTGAAAGATTTTCGATTGCGCGGAAATTGACAAACTTACATCAGAATTAAAAGAGAAGAAAGACTCTATTATACAGTTTGGAAAATTGGTATCCTTGAATAAATAATAGAAACAAGCAATCAAATAAATAAGGAATGTATAGTTTAGAAAGATAGAGGTATATATATAAGAACAATTAGGAGTATATAATATGCACTGGAATAATAATTGAAATGTAAGTACTGTCAAAATGGATTTTAACATACACAACATTTTCATTTTAAATATCTGTATTGTATTTTGTATTTTAATGTTTTAAATTTTCAATAAAGGTTATTTATAAAAAAAAGTTGCTGAGGTTGAGAAATACTAGTCTATACATAAAGGACTATAAAGGAAATTAGGAGGAGGAGGAGCTAAACAAAGATATGCAAGCCATGGGCCTGCACCCTGGAGATGCAGCTGACCATGGAAAGTGGCATTCAATGCCCAGACCTCCCTGAATTAAAGGCACGGTTCCTTCCAGAATGACCATTCAAGATACAATCAGAATAGTTAGGAATAACTCAAAATCTCAAACCAGTATCACAGCAACTAATGTAGGAGAGTTGGAGAGGGGAAATGAAGGCAATAAAGAACAGGAAATAGTTCTTTCAGAGTGGTAGTAGCAGCAGCAGAAACAACATCTGGAGCTTCTAATAGCTGCTATTGTCACAGCAAGGGGTGGGGGTTTTTTGGTCATCCGGTGGCTTGTTTTAGCATTAACACCTTAACTTTTCTTAAAAGAAAGGGGGAATAAGAGCTCTATTAGTTGATTAGATCAAGTGTCCCCAACCCAACCTCTGGGCCATGGCCCACCACCGAGCCATGGCCTATTTGGAACTGGGCCATGTGAAAGGCAGGTTGGTATGCATTCACACAGCTCCACTCACATGATTGGCAGGCTGGCATTCATACAAGGAGAGCTGCACATGTGCAGGCACACCAGCCCACCGCTTGCCCAAGTGGAGTTGCATGCGTGTGTGCCAGCATAATGCTGGCAAGGTGCAGTTCCCCTCTTCCCCTCTTAGCCAGGCCACTAAGCTGCTAAAAGTCAGAAATCACTGGACTAGATGATGGGACCAGAGAGATTCAGTGATTTTCAACTCACCAAGTTCTCTGGCTGAAATCTTTCAGATGAAAATAACTTGCATTTTTGGAGGGTTCTAATCATTTCTCATTACTGTAGAAAGAAGAGGACTCATTTTGTATGACAGCATGTTTCTGGAAATTGTTGCTTTATCCTCTAAAATGCAACAAAATGGGATGTTTAAAAGAGCTGTGCAGCCATGGAGTCTGTCGATCATTGTGTGCATTTAAGAAATTTCCATTCTGTGTCCCAGTTTGAGAGTTTCTAATGCATGACAATTATAAACTGCTCCAATTCAATTCTTTTTCCTGTTTTTGTTTTTAACAAAAATCCATATCGGGGCTATGTTTTCTTTGTAAGCCACATAAATTATTCATTTCACCCTGCTTGTTGTTTTCTAAGAATATCATATTAAGTAGTTGGGAGAAGATAGATTTAGGTATCTGCATTTAGTGTATAAAATAGTCTTGAACAGCAAATGGAAACTGGTCAAAGCAATCAGAGAGCTAAAACAGCTGCCATTCCTTATGAATCAATGGCACCTCTTAGAGGTTTGTGTGTTAGAATCCTCCTATGCACATAAAAGAAAACCCCCAAGTCACAATACACTATGTTATGTGGAAAGCCAAATATCATAGTCCATCACGCAATATCAAATATCTTCAGAAAGCTACTTGAACATGAAGTTTGGAAAATAATGTACAGTATTTACAAATTGCATTTGATTATGTGGGAAGAAAAGCAAGGGTGATGTATTGATTAAGATGTTGGAGACAAGCTTCAAAGCCACCTCAACCATGGAATCTCACAATGTAGGAGAAGGCAGACCTAGGGAGAAGGAATAAAGTGACTCATCAGCCTACAATCATTACTTTTCCATAAATGGTCTGAGTCCAACCTCTCCTAAATTCCATTGACTCTTATCTGGTACCAATTTAATATTGTATGTTAGCCGACTAGGTTCTTGTGTATATGCTTGAGCAATAAATCTTCTGAACTGGAACAGTGTTGGGCATGAAGGATCAGGGTGACTTTTGCCATTCACATTCTTATTGCAATAATAGATCTTTCTCCTGAATCAGATTTTATCCCCCACTATAATGTCTTAATTAATGGCAAGATTTTTCAGGGTTCAGGCACAGTTCCATAAATGTATATATAAATAGCATATAAAACTGATTATTATCCAATCTTGCATGTTTTGCTGCTCTAGCTTGAAGTTTGTGTAGGAAAGCAAACCTCAGGAAATATCAGCGTTCTTGTATAAAACTTGTGCAAGGAAATCAAAAGTTTATGACATTTTAAATTGTACTATGAAGGTACGATAGAAGGTACTATAGAATAGGAATGCCTTCTATGCTGGAAACCATGGGTACCATGTTGCTGCTTCTGTCATATGCCATGCAACTGGTAATGTGAGCTCTTCGAGAGCTGAGTAAAACTGGTGTGTGTGTGTGTGTGTGTGTGTGTGAAATCCTAAGTGTCTATCCAAAGCTAGNGCTCTTCGAGAGCTGAGTAAAACTGGTGTGTGTGTGTGTGTGTGTGTGTGTGAAATCCTAAGTGTCTATCCAAAGCTAGATATATAGATGAAATAGACAAGAGAGAGAGAGAAGAGGGAGAGAGGGAGAAGGAGAGAAGAGAAGAGAGAGGGAGAGGGAGGGAGAGGGGAGAGAGGGAGAAGGGGAAAGAGAATAAATTTCATTTCCACTGTAGCAACTGCCCAATAGCTTTCCATGGGAGTGACCCTGAAATCCCCACCCCTTGTATGAAAAAGATGCATATGGCTATTAGATCCCAACCATGTCTTAATTGATGAAAGTCAAATGAAAGTGTCATTATTTCAGTTAACCTAGTGGGAGTGGTCCAGTAAATGCTGTGAAAATCTCTAGGTTAAGCTAGGTTGAGCTAACTTTTAGAAGATGTCAACAAACTTTATGCAATCCTCAGGTGTATTCACATTAGTATTTAAGCATTTAATTAAAAGTCTCAATGCACAAACACACAATGTTTGTGATTCATAAGCTCAAGAAGCTCTGACAAAAGTCTCAAAATATAGGAAAAAAAATATACTTTGAAAGCAAGATGAAAGACTTAGTCTTGCAAGACAAAAGATTACTTTATATATGATTCTTTATCCTTTCTACTTTTTAAAATGGGACAGTGGAGTGTATGTAATAAAAATAAGAATCATTGTTGTAACCACCATTAAACATTTAAACAAAATACAAATTACTAAGTTCTCCCAGTAATAATGTCTTCTATTTTGCACAGGAAGCTGTTGCATTATTTGTCTTACTGAAAATCTAAGAAAAAAATAGAGAAAGAGGTGTCTTTCCTGGAATTTTGTTTTCTTAAAGGCCCAGTCCCACTGGCCGATGGACACAAAACGTATGCATGAAGGACACAGTGGACGAGCAAAATTTCAGGGGTGGTTCCATCCGTTGTCATCCGCTCCAAAAAGTGGCAAAAATTTACATAAACAGAACGGAAAAGAACGGACATGGGTAGTATGTAGCGGCGGGATGTTAAACGGAATTGTTCATAGGAAGCCTAGTGGAATGGAAGTGGAATGACACCTCCGAAGGGGTTTGGGGGAGAATTCGAAGGCAGACGCAATAGCAGAGTATCACAATATGCCTAAAGGAAAGAAAAGGGATGCACACGGATGTATATCGGATGCAAACCGTTCACTGGCGCATCCTTTCTATTTCCGTGGCTACTAATGCCTGTGTAGACATTCCATAATACCCTTTTGTTTCCTCCCTCTTTCCCATTTTCAAAGGTGGAGTGGTATGTGAGTTGGCGAAGGATGCCCAGAGGATGCAGAGAGGATACAGTGGATCTTTAATGATGATAAATGGACATAGAACGTGTTGTGTTGCTCGTATGTCGGGCGGATTTACATCGTACACGCGGTTAAAGTTCCAATCGTTCACAAAGTTTTGTGGCAGCTCAAAAACTTCTTGCCGTGGATGAAATTGCAGTGGACGGATGCTCGACGAATAGAGCGTATGAAACACGTATGGCAATGAGTATACAACGGATGCATAGAAGCGTTTTCCAATGGATGGCAAGCTTTTTTTAACATTTTACATCCTCTTTGCATCTGTAAGTGCAGTGGGACAGGGCTTTAAGCAATGAAGTAAATAAATCCAATAAATAAATGAATATGACTATTTAGCATTATGATACGATCTTTCTTGTTCAAAGTCTTGCCGTCTCTGTGATTATAATCTAACTGTTTTGGAAATTAATAAACTGGAAAGATATCTGTGTTAGCTCCAGATTACATTTGCTCACCAGGAAGAAAGCATGGCATTATTTTCCATAGTGGCTGAGGATAAGGCATGTTGGAAGAATTATCCTTTTAGGATCAGTTCCAGGTGGGGAAAAAGACACTGGAAACATGGAGCCTGTTTGGAAGGTTTAATGGTGGACAGGAGGACCACATGGTTTGAAGCTCCAAAGTGAAAAGGAAGGATGATCACATGCTATATGGTGAAGGAAGAGATTAAAAAAAGGGCTGAGGTGCTGAGAGTACCTGGGTTTTATAACCTTTGTTGGGATTTGAATTGGAGCTTGTATTCTGATTGGTTGTCCTGCAGGGGCAACTCTGTTGGCTGTCCTGAGTTCCAGGCTTGGTTGAGCCTTGCTGGATGATGATGAACTGAAAAGGGCTTTTGGTAATTGCTCCAGCTTTACCTGGAGATCTTTGTTATGTAAAGTATTCTGACCCAGCCCTTAATGGCCCACCCATTAACAAAGGTGAGGATGAACTTCTACTTCTGAGGTGAGTTACTGCTTCTGAGTTTTTACTATTTTAAGGAAAATATTCTGCCTTTTTAATATTTCCTAGGATATTTCAATTTTCTAGGAGAGGTGTAGATGCTAACTTCCTACAAACCCTCTTTTTTTTCCCCAAAAACACATGAGTGTTTTGACAAAAGTTTAAATGGTGGTCAGATTAGGGAGACTTAATGGGTGCTTTTAATTTTTCTGAAGCAAAAGGAAAGGCGTTGAAAAATAGGCAACAGAAAAGGATTCCTTCAGTGTCTCCCAAAAACTTTCAACCTTGAAGGTCTAGCAGCCTGGGAGAACTTCTGTTATTTTGTTTTTTGTTTTGCTGTATCCAATTTTTCATGCCAATTAATTTTCAGATATTTTGATGTACTTTTTGTGAGCTTACAGTCAGGTTCTAAGCACAAGCCCCTAACATTCTTCACAACCTTTAAATTACAGACTGCCTATTTCCAAGGTTATGGTTACTACCTGCTTAGCTCTCAGCTTCCAGAGTTTGTGAGACCAAATTGAGGTTAGCCAATGTGCAATCCAGGCTATTTAGTATTTTTAAAATTACACACAATAAGCCCTGGGACTTCTACTCATGAAACTATCAGTGCAACATATCCTGCTTTACTGGACAACTGAGCAGCATCATTTGTGAGTCACAGTCAGGACTTGGGGTTTGGAGATTTCTTTTCTGCTATCTCTTCAGGAATTCCCTGAGGGAGTTTTCCCTCCCTTTGGGATTAGCAGGGCAATATGACTGCTTGGGCAGCAAAACAAAACAAAACAAAAACACAAGAAAAATGAAGCTAGGAGCAGCTTTGTATGGATGTAGATGAAAGGGGTAACCTCTGTCTAATTCTGAATGGTCGGTCTGTGTGTATTGTGCCTCTGTATGCAGCTAGTTTTACAATACAGATAATATAAACATGCTGGACAATTTTCTCTCCCACCAGACAGAAGTCCAAGGTGTTTAGAACTTGCTGGGCCAGCCACTCTCAAATACAATCCTAACATGAGTACAAACTGGTTGCAATATAAATGATACAAGAAAGAAAACATTACAATGGATTTCACATTACAATGAATTTCCACCCTCCCCCCATAATCTTTCTAACTATCTTCTGGGGATTGAAAAGAGTCTTTTAGTCTTTTACTGGTCCATCTCGGAGTCCTTTCCTTCATGTATCTGGGTGGCATAAGCTTGGCCTGGTGGTATGGGTGGTCAGTCAGTCTTGGGAAGGTCTGCCCCATTCTGGTTTGCTGTAATGACTTTCAGTGGAGGCTGGATCCAAACCCAATTCCTGGCTCCAATGGATGGAGTGTCTCTAGGGGGCAGCATCTGTTTCCACATGAGGCAGGGCTGAAAGATAAAGAACAAGGGTCCCTTCCCCCCTTTGCTCATAATTCTATCAGGAAAGACTTTGTAAAAGGATTAGAAATTTGGGGGTGGGGTTAGATAGCTTGCAGGCATGATTTGAGGAGGAAGAAAAATAACACATCAGTATTGCAGTTACTAAACAGATAAATCAGTTTCAATAAAATGGAGACAGAACAGATGAGAAAAGAAAAAACTGGATTCACATACTTCAGGAAAAAGATTAATAGATAAAATCATTTAAGCACACAGTAAATGCAAGGATGAAACTTTTCTTGTAAATGAACTGAAAACATTCATTAATAACCTTGGGTTTTCTTAAAAGAACAAAGAGGAAAGAAAATTGAACTCTGTTCCTCATCCAGTCTAGTTGGCCTGACCAGACTGGGAGGAGACATTTTCTGTCAGTATTTTTAACTCTTAACAATTTAAAATTAATATCTGAAGGGATAAGAGACACTTAATAGTTGCAACAGTTACCTCGAGGACACACGAAGACTTAGACACACACAGACAACACACACACACACAAACAAGGACACAGAGAGGAAAACAAAACTCTGAGGTTTACACACACATACAATAAATATCTCAGTTCAATTGGGAAAGGAACAAATCTTAAGGAACAAACCACGTGGTTGAATAGAAGACAGAGAAAGAGACACAGAAAGAAAGAATTAAAAAAAAATTCATGTGATCCTGTTTCATATACTGCCGTTTTCTTTCATTTTTCTTTTCTTTTTTCAAGTACCTTTATTTACCACATTGGTCTTCCTGTATCCCTCAGCAAAGCCCATTCTCTACACATACATTTTGCCTTTTTCTTGCTCATGCTGGCTCGGGTTGGCATCTGCCACTCATCCCAAGCCTCCAATAGCTCTCCCAGCGGGGTTCTACTCAAGACCCTCAAACTATCGCTTCCCATGTTTTTCCCCTTCCGATGTGGGACCTTCACACTTTGACTTAGTCGGGTCAGTCAGTGACTCAGTTTTCATACACAGGAAATTCAAGAGCAAGAAAAAAAAGTGTCTGAGGGAGACTTTGATTCCTTCCACAAAGTATGCACACTCCCCTTAAAAATACACAAAAAACTCTTTCTTTTCACCACAGTTTTCAGACTGAGGGTAAGCTGCCTGTGCAGACTTCTTCCTCTTCCCCCCAAAAAACAGTCCATGAGACTTTCTGTCCCCTGCAGATAAGTACTGGTACTCCACCTCTAACTTCAGGCCCATGTTTAGCGGATTTGGAAGAGCTCAAATCTGGGTAAACTTGATGCAGGCAAGTACTGGCACTCCTAATTTCAACTTCCTAATTACACAATTACCTAAAATCCTGGAGTTTGCTTTTTGGATACACTGGACAAAAAAACAACAAAAAATTTTCTTTCCTCCCTTCAATCATGACCCACTTGGCTTTCCCTCTTATATACAGAAGGCCCCACACTCTGATGACCCCCCCCCTTGCTTTTCCTGTCCTGATGATGATGGCTCTGTAGANCCCCCCCCCTTGCTTTTCCTGTCCTGATGATGATGGCTCTGTAGAGCTAGCAACAGGCAAGAGGGTGGCTAGAGGCCAAACAAAGAAATGTGATCCAGCTGCTGTCCAAGGGTGAAGCCACTTACACATACCCTCTTCCTCCTTCCCTAACAAAAGGTCTTGTGCTCTTTCTGTGGTTAGGAAATGCACAGAGGAAGCAAGATCCAATTGTGTTTGGGAGAAGGGCCCTCTCACACATATGCAAGCATACATATATTTCCGATGCTTTAAATTTAGAATTTAGAGGTACTCACCTTCCTTCCAAACAGCCTTTGAGCTCAACACTCAAAACCCCTTTAAAACCTTTGTTCCAAATGGCCAAGGTACAGGAAAACTCACCCACAGACTCAATGTGTCTGTTTGCCAGGAAGGGAATCTTACTTGGGCCTGGTTCGGTTAGCTTGGAGTCCCATCTGGATGGCCAATTGTTGGAAGAATTATCTTTCTGAGTTCAGTTCCAAATGGGGAAAAAGACACCAGAAACATGGAGGCTGTTTGGAAGGTTAAATGTTTGACAGGAGGACCACATAGCTTAAGCTCCAAAGTGGAAGGATGATCACATGCTTCAAGGTGAAGGAAGAGATTAAAAAAGGCTGAGGTGCGCAGGGGTACCTTATAATTTGAAAGGCATAACTCTGAAATAAAAGCTGCCCAAGGGGCAGTTAAATGTGGTTTTCCATTCATCCCCTGGCCATATACGAACCTGGTAATATACCTCTTGTAAGTCCAATTTTGTGGAAAACCGCCCGATAGCTAATGTAGCCAACAGCTCACTGATCAATGGTAGGGGATACAAATTGTCCACGCAAACTGCATTCAGACTTTGGAAATTGATAAACAAACATAAACCCTCATCTTTCTTCTCCCGGAATAAGACAGGAGCAGCTATGTGCGATCGTCCCGGTTGAATGAACCCATGGGCTAAATTTTTGTCCAAATAGTTCCCCATCTCCTTTGATGTCATCACATACATGCGAGGTTTTGGGAGTTTCACCCCTGGGATCAACTCGATCGCACAGTCTGTTTTGTAATGTCTCACACTCCTTTTCACTGAACATCTCCGCCAAGTCCTGGTATACAGTTGGGTAAGGCAGACAGTTGTTTTCTGCTATTGTGATTATCAACTCCTTCCCTGGGGTTGGGTGAGGAGGCTCGGGACCTATCAAAATTCTCAAATGACGAAACCCTCCTTCGCACCATATAATGGGCTCCCATCTGTCTAACCATACCAACCCTAATATAATCACCTGTCTCATCTCCGGATCCACAATGAACCTCAATTGTTCCCAGTGGGCTCCAATTTCTAAATGAACAGGGACAGTCATCACCATCACCGGAGCCCCTCCTAGCAGAGACCCATCAACCTGCTCAAACCTTATTGACACAGGAAGGGGTTCTACCTTTAACTTTAGTTATCAACTACTCACTGACTGATTAGACATCAAGTGCAGCCCATGTCAATTAACGCCCCATATCTGTCCCTTAGTCCCGTATTCACATTCTCTAACACTACAGGTATCACAAAGGGTTGAATGGGAGCGCTTACCATGGTGTCTTCCTAGCTGTCTTCACCACTGTCGTAAAGACCTGAAACCACTCGAGGTTGTTGCTGATCTTCATATTGTTTCTTCTCTCGAGTCAACGGAGCTTCTGTCATCATCTTCTGCATGAGTCCTTGTGACTCTTCACTGCCAACAGCTCCTTTTCCCATATACCCGGTCTGTGCTACAGCCCCAGCAGGAGCCTGTTTGTCTCATAGTCCCTATGTTGAGCAATGTACATTCCAGTGCCCTATGGCCTAACATATTACAACAAAAACACCTTATGGCCGATCAGCCCCTAGTGTTAGTTGTACTGCCTCCCAGACCACTTCTTCCTGTTACTACATTGGGCCATCCCGGATGATATTTTCGGGGAGCCTCGGGTTTAGACCTAAATTCTTTCAAGCCCACATCTAAATTCTACCACTGTCTTGTACCAGTCTGTTAGGTGCTGAGGAACACTTCGATACAAACACACCTGTTGTAACCTGTGATCCAACCCAACTCTGAATTATTGGATTAACAGTCTTTCAGGCCAGGATCATAATTTCCCAGCCAACCTCTGGAATTCCCTTGCATACACAATTGCTGGCCACCCTTCCTGTCCTAACTCCACAAGTACTTCCTCAGTTTGATGTACCCTGAACCTATCCTCAAATTGGCTGCCAAGAGAGTCCAGGAATAAGCTGTCACCTACTAACTCTCTCGCATGTACTCTATGCAGTTCTGCAACCCAATCAGCTGCATCTCGGGTCAATACCCCTGTGATGGCCACCACAATGGACTATTGAGAAGGGTAGTCGGTGGCATTCAGCTCCAAATGGTTAACCACTTGACTGAAGAAGAGTGCTACTCAATCAGGATTTCCATCAAAAGATGTTTCTAATGGTAGAGGCCCCCACACCATATGTTGAGGCCAATGTCTGGGAATTCCTTGGGGTCCCCAAGATATCTCATGCCATCTATGTCTAATTCTCCTCGTTCCACACTGGAAGTCAGTTGCTTGACTCCTCTCGTCCGGTGCTCTGACGCACCCACCACATCAGCTAATAAAGAGTCAAACCCTGTTGCCAGTTCACTCCCTGCTCTTCTGCTGCTATGTTCTCTTCCTTCTCGAGGAAGAGAGCTGAAAAAGGAAGTGTCCTCTGTTTGATCCCTGTGCTGTCCCACGTGCTTTTGGGGGTGTGGTCCCTTATACTTAATTCCTCATACTTCATATGGAGAAGTTCCAGGATACTAGCCCCCAGAATGGAGGTGGAGATGCTCCATGTATCTTCATCAGATATCCTCCTTCCCTTCCATTTATCAAATATACCAGCATTGACAGGAGCAAAAGCAGGCTGCTTCCCTCTGACACATTTTCCCCCCAAATCCTCATGGAAGTCCAAGCCACTGTTCCTCTCCTTCCGTGTTTTGGATCTCACAAGCCTTTGCAATTCCTCATCAGTCTCGCCTTTAGTGTCCCCCCGTCCACCAACAGATGGCGTGCCTTAGTTCTTTGGCCAGTCATCCTCCTCCTCCTCCTCCTCCATTCTGCACTCAATCAGCACATCCGCATCTACATCGGTACCTTCAGCCATTTCTCCTGATTCCACCAAGGACGGAAGATAAGGGGGAAAGGAATGGGGGTGTGAGAGCTGACTTTCCTCTCAGCTGTTCTTCCAGATTTAGTGTGATGAAAAAAACATTCACGCTGGACAAGTACTGAGCTTTTATTTTCCTTCCATGCCAAAACATCGGGTAACAATGAAGCATAATATTTTAAAGTCAGCTCTGGCTTTATCTTCAGCTAGAGCTGTATTTATACATTTAACACATTATCCAATTACTTAATTGATGCAGCCATCATCCGGCCACTGATGCTTTACTACCATCCAGAATAATCATTAACTCGGCGTACTTTCATACCATGTTACTATTTACCGTCAAATATACAGGCTATCACTCTTATTCAATGAACACCATTACAATTAGTATTCCTGCCACCAGCACCATCCACCACCCAAATGCCCAAAGATTCCTTCACGGTTCATATCACTTCTTTCAGCAAGCCACATTCTGCCTTAGTCATCTTTTAGGTATCTGATGTCATCAACCCGCATCCATCTGCAATCGCCATCCTGCGCTCTAGAGAAAATGCTAGCTAAGTCCCTCAGATATCATGCCCATGGAGGGAATTAGTCCAAGTACTGTATGATCACAATCTCACGCTGGTCCCGCAAGAGACTCAAGACCACAGTACAGTAGGAACACAGATTTTGTTGTCACAATTCCACAGAAACCTCCTTGAAGTCATGACAAACTCCCTTGTAAAGTAACTCAGGGCAGCCTATAAGTTATAAAACAAGTACGAGTAATTAAAACCTTAACACATTAAAACCACACAAAATAAAATATTATTAAGAACTGTGCTAGAACCAAAATTAAGCTAAGAGATAGGCTGGATGAGGGTGAGGTCTTCTTATCCCATCAGCCACCTCCAGTGGTGAATGCCTCCTCTGGTCCTGAGACCAACTGGCAAAGCCAGGTTTTGGTACTCTTCCAAAAGGCTAAAGGGGTGGGGGAAGGTCTCATCTGTAGTGGAAGAAGGTTCCACAGGATAAGGCCACAAGAGAAAAGGCTCTTCTCTTTGACCCCACCAGCTTAAATTCCTTAGCAGATAGGATCCGAAACTGGCTTCTTCTGCTGGCATCTGCTGGCATCTTTCCCTTGTTCTCCACAAACCTATTTAAAGATAGGTTTATAGGATACCTACTAAAAACCCTTAGCTGTTTTCATATACGTATTTTAGGTTCTCCAAGTAGTAGTAGTAGTACATATTTCAGATTCCTTCACTTGATCTCTGGATCTGCACCATGCCCTTGGGCTCCCAAACTGATTTCCTCTCTTCACAAATTTCAAAAAATCTGTATTGTGTTTTGAGCTATTTGAGACCTATGGGTTTAGAGCTGTTGCCATGCAGCAATTCCTGTACTCCCTCATTATTCAGATGGGTGAGAATATGTGAACTTTTGATCAGTTTTATGATGGCTGTGTTCAGGACAAACACAGACCTTTGTTGGTTTTGGGGGGATGGGAAAATTAAACCATTTACAATTGCCCTTACTAATATACAACTATTTCTATATAACACAAAATAATCAATTAAGATTTGGTTGCTTCTCATTTAAATTCAGATAGCACAGAAAATATGGAATCTTATAATTTTAGGGTTGAAAGAGATCTTGGTATTCTTGTAGTCCTAAGGCAGAAATCTTCATTCCATCCCAGACAATTTGTTGTTCAACCTTTGTTTGAAAACCTCAAATGGCTATGATTCCAACAGGTAAACTCTTTCACTGCTTTAATAAGTTCCACATCAGTTACTTCTTGTTTCAAGTTTGGATATCTCTCTTGTAAAGTTTTTGCCCATTGGCTCTTGCCTGTAGGAAGTTAGTACCCACACTCTCCTAGAAAATTGAAATATCCTAGGAAATATTAAAAAGGCAGAATATTTCCCCTAAAAAAGAGTAGAAACTCAGAAGCAGAAACTCACCTCAGAAGTTGAAGCTCACCCCCACCTTTGTTAATGGGTGGGCCATTAAGGGCTGGGCCAGAATACTTTACACAACAAAGATCTCCAGGTAAAGCTATAGCAATTGCCAAAAGCCCTTTTCAGTGCATCATCATCCAGCAAGGTTCAACCAAGCCTGGAACTCAGGACAGCCTACAGAGTTGTCCCTGCATGGCCCCATGGGAGTCTGACAACCAATCAGAATACAAGCTTCAATTCAAATCCCAACAAAGGTTATAAAACCCAGGCACTCATGGTATTTATGCAGCTCATTAATGAAGTATTGCATGAACATCTATACCACAGGGTACTTGTGTACTTGAATGATATTTTGATCTACACACAGACAATGGAGGAACACATGGTACGAGTACAAAGTGTGTTGGCCAAGCTCCTTCACGCCAAATTATATGTGAAGTTATTGAAGTGTGAATTTCATTGCACAAAACTGGATTATTTAGGCTATAAGATATCCAATATAGGTTTGGAAATGGATCCTAACAATGTGAAGGCAGTGTTGGACTGGGAACCCTCACAGATGCGAAAGCAAGTACAAAGTTTCCTGGGCTTTGCTAATTTTTATTGACAGTTCATACCCCAATTTGTCCATGTTGCTTTACCATTGACTGAATTGTTGAAAACAAAAGATTGAGCATTGAAGCCAAAACCTAACCAACTAGTTACGTGGTCCAAAGATTGTCAGCAAGTGTTTGATGATTTAAAAGCCTTGTTTTTCCAAGTGCCTCTTCTGCAACATCCAAATCCCCAGGGGAAGTACATTGTTCAGGCATATGCTAGTGAGATAGTTGTGGGAGATGTTTTACTACAAGAGAATGACCGAGGGATATTACAGCCCTGCGCTTATATGTCCTGAAAGTTCACCCCTATGGAGAGAGGATGGGCTATTTGGGAAAAAGAGGCATTTGCTGTCAAATAGGCACTAAGCACATGGAGACATCTATTAGAAGGGATGAAGGAAGTATTTGAAGTATGGACTGATCATAACAACCTAGAGGCATTGCAAAAACTGAGAAGGTTATCCCCCAAACAGGTTAGGTGGGCTCTATACTTCAAACATTTCAACTTTTGCTTATACTATGTACCAGAGGGAAAAAAACGTTATGGTGGACACCTTGTCTCACTTGTCTCAGTCTCATTCAACTCAAGAGATCATCATTCAGCCCCTAATTGGTGACAAGTTCTCTGTGAACACAGGTCAAGTGATACGGTTGAAAGACATAAAATGAGACATGTTGCAGGAGGCTAATAAACAAGATGAATGGCTTGCTAAGAATGCAAGTTTTTGTTTATATAAGGATGGGTTGGCATGGAAGGGGGATAAATTGTATGTGCCGATCCAGTGTAGGGAATATATCCTAGAAAAGTAGCATGATGTGAAACAAGCCAGACATTTCAGATTTTTGAAAACTCTGCATCTGGCGAGACGTCAGTTTTGGTGGTCTAAAATGAGGTCGAATATCAAGCAATATGTAAAGTGATGCCATACCTGTGCCACATCTAAATTATGGGTTGGAAAGCCATTGGGATTATTGCAAACTGCATCAGAACCTCGGCATCCATGGCAGGGTATTGCCATGAATTTCATTGTTGAACTGCAAATAGCAAATGTTACACAGTGATATGGATTGTGATAGACTTGTTTTCTAAACAAGCACATTTTATTCCCCGTAAAGGTCTTCCTTCAAAGAAAGGTCTTCCTTCAAAGAAAATTAGCAAGTATGGTCATTAAGCATATATATTGACTGCATGGGAAGCCTAGAAGGGTGATATCAGACAAAGGGGTACAGTTTACTTGCTGGTTTTGAAGGGCATTCCTTATCCTGTTGGGTTCTTCTCAGGGGCTTCACTCGGCATACCACCTTAGTACCAATGGGACCTCAGAAAGAGCTAATGCAATAGTAGAAAGATATTGAAGATCGTATGTTTCATATGAAGAACGAGAGGGGGCTGACTTACTCCCATTTGCTGAAATAGCCTACAATAATGCGGTACACAAAAGTATGGGATATAGCCCATTCTACATAATCAATGGTATTGATTTTGTACCAATGCTGGACTTGAAATGTACAAATGACGATCCTGTTAGTACTCAGGCATGGTCCCAAAATATACAGACATGTTGGCAGGATGTATGAAAGGCATTAGAACAGACATCAAATGAATACAAAACCAAAGCAAATAAAAAGAGACAGGTCAGAGATCATAGGCTGTTCCAAGTAGGGGATAAGGTATATCTCTCTACTAAATATATAAAATTGAGATTAAACAGAAGAAAGTTAGGACCTAAGTATGTGGAACCCTTCCCGATAACAAAAATCATTAACCCTGTAATAGTCAAACTGAAATTACCATCGTTGTTGGGGCATATCCATCTGGTCTTCCATATAAACCTACTGAAACCTGTTCAGTCAGAGAGTGATTCACAAAGCATGAGCCCTACACCGTTGATGAATATAGACCAATTTGAGATAGACAAAATACTCAATTCACACATACGAAGGGACAATGTTCAGTACCTGGTACGCTGGAAAGGATACCCGCAATCAGAGGCATCCTGGCTGCACATTGCGGATATGTGTGCAGATAGGCTGTTACGATGTTTCCATACTAAATATGCTGATAAACCTGGATCCATGCCATAACCTCTTGTCTATATATGATTAGTTACTGTCTTTTTTTTTTTCAGGGTGGATCCTAGTAGAGGGGGCCCCCTGTCATGGTTCCAACGTGGTTTCCATGGAGCCGCAACAACAAAGTCTGTGTTCCTACCGTACTGTGGTCTGGAGTCTCCTGCAGGACCTGCCCAAACCCATACCATGGATCAGTCCCACCCATAAAACAAACTCTCTGTATCCCATTTTCTCTTCAGTCTACCCACAAGAGCAACCCTCTTTGCTTTGAGGAATAAATAAATCCCCTTTCCTCACAACATGTCTGGATTTCATTTTGATTTGTTCTTTTGCAACCCTAGATCAAGTTGGAACCACAAATCATTCTTCTAACAAAATCATTAAGAATCCTTTTTTGTCGGGGTCCATATAACTCACAGTCAATACCATATCTTGAAAGATCCCCACATTAGCAGCTAATAGTACCTGTTAGAAGATCTTTTCCCAGTCTGATCCCAGGCTGTTCCTACCAGAGTAGACCATAAGATCCTTTGCATATTGTATATATTCCTGTCTTTCAAAGAATTCCAGCTGCAGGGTGCAAGAGAAGAGCCTTTTTTGCTGTGGCCCCAGCATTTTGGAACATCTTCCCCCTGTAGTGCAATCAGCTTTGATTCTACTTACCTTCTCCAAGAGCCTAAGGCTCCAAGGGTAAAGGTGTGTGGGGAGAATCATGCTGATACTGGCTGATGATAATAAATCCTACTTTCCCATCTTATTCCTTTCCCTCTCATCTTTAAGGCCCTGTCACACTGCCCAACGGATGCAAAATGTTAGTAAAAAGGACACAACCGAGAAAAATGTTCCATCCATTGTTATCCGCTCTCAAAAGGGGCAAAAATTTGAATAACCAGAGCGGATAACACGGGAGAGGACGTGGGGAGGACACAGAGCGGATGGAAAGCGGGATGCGGAACGGAAGCCCAGTGGATGAAGTGGATGAGAGCAAGATGGCACATCCGCTAGGCTTCCGGGGGACCTCAGCAAAGTAGGCGGGAATGGATGAAGCGGATGCAAAGCGGATGCGGAACACGATGAAGCGGATGCACAGCGGAATAAACAGCTGATGAAGCGGATGCAGAGCGGAAGCCTAGCGGATGTACAGTGGAAGCCTACGGATGCCGAGCGTAACTGCGCATGCGGGGGGATGCATTGCGTAAGCCCTGAGGAATATAAGGGAAACTGCTCGGAAGCAGGTCACCATTCAGAGGAAAGACCTGCTGCCAGACGGATTGACTGCCTTGCCTGCCCTGCCTGCATGCCTGCCTGCAGCCTCTGCTGCAAGCCTTTCCTGACAGCCTCCTGCCAGCCTGCCCCCAGCCTGTTCTCCAGCCTGCCTCCCAGCCTGCCTCCCAGCCTCCTGGCCAGCCTCTCTGCCAGCCTTGCTGTCTGCTGCCTGCCAGCCTTGCTGCCAGCCTGCCTTCCAGCCTCCCTGCCAGCAGTCTGCCCTGCCAGCTTTAGGGTGCCTGCCTGCCTGGCCAGCCTTGGTGCCTGCCTGCCTGCAAGCCTTCATGCCAGCCTTCCTGCCAGCCTTCATGCCAGCCTTCCTGCCAGCCTTGGTGCCTGCCTGGCTGCCAGCCTTCCTGCCAGCCTTCCTGCCAGCCTTGGTGCCTGCCAGCCTCCCTGCCAGCCAGCAACCCACAAACATGGGGAAGAAGAGAAAGCAGCAACATGCCGCCATCCTGCCAAGAGGGACAGGACCAACCTTCCCCGCCCCTATCCCCTGACTCGCTTCTGCCGGGGCGTTGGCATCTCTCATCC